>JAJIYU010000487.1:0-50666 GCA_030144865.1 Tinospora cordifolia
GATCAAATTATGTACTCAATTTTATTTAATTAATTGAGTTTATGAATTTTAGTTATTTCCTATACTATTGCCTTATTAAATTCTTAAATTTAAGTTATGTTATGTTAAATATAATCAAGGCATGAAATAATTGAAATTGAAAAAAAGTCAAGTGTGTGTCACTTGTAAAGTAACACCGGCCCGGCCCGCCGGTTGGTTTAATCCACCGTCGAAAGAATGGTGGTCATATCTAATGCTTAAAGATATGAGGGTTGGGGTGTTACAACTTAAAGCCCACTGGATTATTCCAAGTATTTAAGTCATTATTTCAACAAATAAGACATACACGTCAACCGCTTTCAAAGATTACATAGTTCAATCAATTCATTTTTTAACAGTTGTAGTTAAGATCAAAAGAGGTCAACCTCAGTGTTCTTCATATCAAGAAAGGAAAGGACATTCGTTATGCCAGTTCTCATTGGATCTAGGGTCTCACCCATCATTCGAGAGTTTGGGTCTTACCCATTGTGAACGAGGGACAAACTCCATCATTCCAATCTTAAGAACACCCACAGTAATCCCCTATGGGATATTGTTGTGGTATGTGGTTAGAATCTTAATTAATCTCTTGTTGTGTGTAAAACATAACATTCATGTATATAAACTCAATATAAACATTAATTAAACATGTAAGCATAATAACATCATAGCATGGAACATAACATCACAAATCATTCACCTTTATTCATGTAAGCCTAAGCACGCATATTTTTTATGGCATGTATTATGATAGGTCATAGATATTCAAAACATAACACACATGCAAGCCGTATTTAAATGAAAATAATATATTAAAACTGAAAATCATATTGACCTCAATTGCTTAATCCTCTTGATCTGAACTCCTCTATTGAATCTTCAACTTCTATCACAAAATTTGTGCAGAACTCCATTATTTCACCTTCTTACTACTCTAATTGTTGTTTAGAACTACAAAAGAAAGAAAAAGATGCCAAGAAGTAGGTAGAGAGAGCAAGAAAAGAACTGGTCTAGTTCTTGTTACGATGAAGAAAATGAGAGCCCAAGTAGGGTTTATATAGAGTTCTAGTGAAGAAGAATTAGGATGTTTGGGGTGTTTTCAATGTGAAAAACTTGCTAATTCTTTAATTTTGTGCACAAGAATTAAAAGGTGGCCTTTTAGGGTTTTGGAGGTTTTTAGAAACCCTTTTTTTTTGGCAAATTTCTTTTTTTTTTTAATTTTTGATGCACTACCATGGTAACAAAATTGGTTACCATGGTAGTCTTGTGCAAAACTCCCTTTTTTGGTTTTTCAGCAATTCTTGGTGATTTTGTACAAAATATGTTGCACTACCGTGGTAGTGATTTCACTAGTGTGGTAACTCGGCATGAAATCCCCTCCTTTTTGTTTTATTTCTATTTTTGCTGACTTTTTTTGGATGTTGAAATATATGTCTTTTGCCCAACATTTCCAAATTTTTTTTCCAAAGTCTCAATTTATTTTAATTTTAATTATTAAATTTTTGTAAAAATTTTTGGGGTATTAGAAAGCCCCAAAAAGGGATCAAGAGGTTTGGATACAAAGGAAATTTATCACCCAGATTCATTGGTCCGTTCGAGATACTTAAAGAATCTAAGAATGTGCCTACAAGTTAGACTTACCAAATAGAATGTCCTTAGTTCACAGCGAATTCCATGTTGAGAAAGTATGAGCCTGATCCCTCTTACATAATCTATTGGGAAGAAGTAGACGTCTACGATGATGCCGTGTATGAAGAAGTAACAGTTAGAATCCTCAACTGCAAGATACAAAGCTTGAGAATAAAAGACGTTCTCTTAGTGAAAGTTCTCTGGAAACATCATGAAATAGAGTAGGTAACCTAGGAGCTAGAAAGTGAGATGAAGACTAAATATCCAGACTTGTTCACCAGAAGTACATGACAATCCTACAACGAACGAGTGTAAATTTCGATGATGAAATTTCTTTAAGAAGGTTAGGTTGTAATACCCCAAAATTTGTACAAGAATTTGATAAATAAAATTGAATAAAATAATAAAGTAGAATAAACTTCAAGAAAATTCATGAAATTGGAGTAGAAAAGACGTACATTTTGATGTACGAAAGACTTGACAAACTAGAACAAAAAACAAGCAATGCACATAGATTTCTCTATAACTACTATTGTAATGAAAACAATACTGCTGTATTGTGTCATGATGCCTAGAAAATCAAAACTAGAAACTTGTCAATTGATTACCGTGATAATTGTACCATGCAAATAATTCAGTTACCACACCTATGAGAAGTTTCCCATGGTTAGAAACCAAGACAAGTGATCCCATGTACCAAGATAAATAATCAAGTGTACCAATGCACCCTAAAAACGTCTACACCATGTGTGTGTGCTTCACATGTGCCAAATTCTAAATTAAGAGAGTTTCCTAGAATTCCTAAGACCTTGATCTTGTGTTCCTAAAGTCTGATCATGTACTCACCAGCCACCTTTGCTCAGGAAACAATTCCCTAATAAAAAATGCCAAATTTAAAAGTGTTTCTATGCAAGTTTGTGTGATGACCAAACAAGAAACAAGCAAAGGAAAGTTGCTAGGTTCCCAAATCAGATTCTATATGGATGTCGCAACTGAATTAGAACATAATCTAGACCCATTTTGCATTCACACTTGGTTAGGAAACAAAGTTGTGTTCATATCTTTGGAATAAGAATCGTAGTGGGCCTGCTTGTCTAAACCATGAGCATACTTGCCCAAATCATGCAAAAATGTCCTGGATATATATGGAAAGGTTCTCTTGTGATCTTTCCAAAAAGGTCCTCCCTTGTGCTCATGAACATCTATAAAAACTCCCCTCTTGCTCACATTCATCTCATCCCAAAGCAAAGAGTTGACACTTCCCTTTTTGTTTGTTCTTGCCCTCTTCTTGGCACCTCTTCTCACTTCTCTTTTCTCTCTTGTATGAGAAGTTATAATTTTAGTATTTTACAGAGTTATTGAAGTAGTTTTTGTTGTTAGTGAAAATGTTCTTGAAGTTTTGAAAGTAGTAGAAAAGGGGAAGCTCTACCAGATTCAACAAGAAACTCGGATTAAGGTGGAGGGAATTTCTACAGCATTGCCTTTTTATTTTGAATTCCTAGCACGTTTATGCATGTGTAGTTTTAGTCATGTTTCAATTTCAATTTAGCATGTTTTTATATTTTAATCACTCATGAGAGCATGCCATGCTTAGAATCCATATTTAGGATTTGTTTCAAAGTTTCAAGCATGTCATATGATCTTTTCATGCTTTCTTGGTTGTTTAAAATTCTAAAATTTATATTTTGAATTTCTTTTATGATTATGTGATCTTAAACACAAAAAAGTGAAGATAAGAACCACATACTATCATAGAGACCATAACACATGCTTGGAGTGTGTGGTTACAAATTGCAACTAAGGAATACTTAGTTTGTGGCATCCAATGAAAAGTGACAAAGAAATGTCTTTCCACCCTAAACAGGGATATCTAAAATAAGAACATCAAGAGAGTAGAACCCCTTTTAGTCATAACGTCAACTTGAACCAATTTGATGTATGAATCACTTAATGTTTGAAAGGTGCGAATTTTGATGTGTTGGAGATTTTGAAATAATAAGCTAGTTGTTTGATAGATCATCCACTGGGCTATGTGCTCACCCCTCTCTTTTTAACATTTTTAGGAAATTGAATATGATGGCAATGGAAATTTGATAGTAGCTATGTTTCGAAAGCTTCTATTTTCTTTTGTTCAAATAAGGGCATGGTACCAAGTTTTATTTTATTAGACTTCCACTAAATTTTTGTTTTAATTAAAGAGTTATGTATTCAAGTTTATGATTTAATTTAAGAATGTAAGTTTCTTTATTTTATTTAAATAAATAAAGAGTTTGAAGTATTCCTTTTTCTACTTGTGTTGCACTTATTGAATTGAATATTAAGCACAATGAAAAGTGTATTCACAAGGGATTTCAATAAGTGTTAGAACAAAGGAATTGAGATACAAGTTGTGTACTTGTAAACATAGGACCCAATCCACCTTGTATTTGAGCTTAAACCTATTTCTAGGGGGTTGGGGTGTTGCAAGGGTGGTATCAGAGCTCATTCACTAGATGCACTAAGCTAGAATTAGAAAGTCAATCAGTGGTTGTTTGAATAGAAGTAGAAACTCAAATTAGGGGTTCACTTTGAATTGAATTGAATCTTGAATGCCCTACCTTCTATTTTGAAATTGAAAAATGTTTTAGAAGATGTTTTCAAAAGGAAAATATATGTTTTTGAAATGTTTTGTTTGGATGCAAAGACTGCAAGTTGAGGTGATAATGGATAAGCCTTGTCCAGAGTAAAACTAAACATTGAAAGGGAGGTGGGTTTATCCAGCCCTAGAAAGTGTGGTTGCTAAGCAGACTTCGATCTCGTCGCTCGATCTGGAGGTTGTCCCACTAGCTTGTACAAGTAGACTGAGTTGAAGAACTCCTTTACTTTCTATAAAAGAAAATTAGAAAGTTGAAAATTTGGGCAAGAAACTGATTAGAAGTTGAAAAGGATGCCAAAGGTGGTATCTTGACTAGACAGAGGTTGTAAGTTAACCAAATTGAACCTTAGGTCTAGAGGAAAGACACTAGGTAGAAAAGTGATATAGCCATGGGTGGCACAGTGGATCAAAAGCATAAGACTTTAGGACATAGGCTAGAAACTGAAACTTGTATGAAAATAGAAAATATTTTGATCAGGACACGGGATCGGGAAGTTTCTATATCTTTCGTTTTTAATGTAGTATGCGATGCATAGGAATTAGGGGGTATGGAGGAAGCCTAGACTCGAAGAATGACGGATGATGTGTGGTAAATGATCGATACCTCTAGAAGAATGAGTTTCTCTATGCTCGGCTGATATGGGATAGTTGGATATAGTGGGCTTGGGAACCTAAGTTATCAAGCAATTTGCAAAATTATTTGGGTGCATCTCTGTTCTTGGTGAAAGCCTAAGTGGAAGGAGTAGAGTGGTATGAGACACTTGAACCTGAAAGCTTAGGTGGAAGCCTGGAAATTTGCGGTGCTAGCACAAACTATTTGATTGTATGATTGCGTGATATGCATGTTTTACTGTTTATTTGCTTTGAGACCAAATCCTATACCCATGCATAAAAAGAACCTAGAAGAAAAACCTTTAGGCCACTAAACAAATCGAGAACCGAGAAACAGAATCTAGAGTCATGATAGTACAAACGTTTGATGAAACAAACACTGACGTTGAAAAGATGAACTAGGAAGAGTTCAAGGAGATCTTTTGCGAAAAGTTACATCTGGAGGCTACCCTAAGAAAGCTACAAGAAGACTTTGTAAGGCTCAATCAGAGAGATCTCACCTTGATTGAGTATGAGAGGAAATTTACTAAGCTAGCCAAGTTCTCTTAGGAACTGATCTGGGAGGAGAGGATGAAGGCTAATAGGTTTACTCAGGGTCTCAAGATCGAGGTTCGCAAAGTGGTTATGACTTTGGGCTTAAAGACATGTAGGGATGTCTTGGAAAAACTCTTATCCTAGAGCAAGAACTCAACCTAGAGCAAAGGTTGAGAGGAAAGAACAAGAGGCCTGTGAATAAAAAAGATCACGGGTCATAGAAAAAGAATAAGAGTGGTAAGGCCCCATAGAAATAGGGGCAGGCCAAGAACGAGTCTAGAGAACAAGCAAGGAAGCAAGGGCTGTGCTATGCGTGTAGACAGAAGGGTTGTCTTGCTAAGGATTGCCCAACTACACTCAGGCTCCTCAGCCATATAACACACAGGGAGGAGGTCAGAATGATCGTTCTCAGGGCAGACAACAACAACAAAATGCCAGCCAAGGGCAGAATCAGGGTCGTGATCGGAACCAAGCTAGAATGTTTGCTATGGAGGCCCAAGAAGATCAATACCCTCTGTAGAAATCCTAGTAGCCCAATGTTAGGACAAAAAATTAATTTTTGGAATATAATTAGTGGAAGAAAGTTCTTAAGATGCACTTTATGTTAGCATTTATTTTGGCTTTGAGTAATGTTTTGTACCTCTAATTTTCAATTAATGAAAATGAATTCCTTAAGAACTCTTGTTGCCCCACGTTAAATATTCAAACGAGAAAGAAAGTGTTAGTCACTTGAAGTAACAAACACAAAGCTTGCCATATGATCAAGTCCACTAAGTCGAAGGTGGGAAATGTTCAACCTCAAACAGTTATATCGAATAATTAAAGACTTTAGGATGGGTGTGACCCCAAATGAAAGAGAAGCCTATCTCTATAGCAAGTTTTGCCATCGGACCTATTGCATCATATCAAAAGGCAAGATGAATGGGTCACAAGCCTGATGGAGGACAGTGAATGGGATAAGCATATTGACCATAGGTTAGATGCTAAGAATACCTTAAGATTTAGGAAGAAAGCATCGTATGGGTAATCGTGGATCGTCTCACTAAAGTGGCTTAGTTCCTGCCAATCAGATCCACAGATCAAATCAGTAAATTTGAGAGAATCACCTTGTAACACCCCAACTCCCAAGTGACAAGTTCAAGCTCAACCAAAAGGTGGGTTGGGTCCAATGTTACTTTTACAAGTACACAACTTGCATCACTTTCTATTATCTCAAGTTTTATTATTTCTCAATGAGCACACAACCCAAATAATTTATTTCTAATTTAATAAGACTATTACAAGAGAAATAAAAGAAAAACTTTAATCTTTATTTATTAAATAAAATAAAGGGATATATTTTTGAAATTCAAATAATAAAAATGGGAGTACATAACTCTAAATTTTAAAAATAAAATTCAGCGGAAGTCTTTATTCAAAATTTGGGCAATATGTCGTTACATAGAAACTTTCTAAAAATAAACTTTCTAATTCCTTAGCAAGCTTGATCATACATTTCAAATTCCTGAAAAATAAAAGGAAGGGGTGAGCACATAGCACAGTGGATCATTCATCAAACTACTAATTTACTAATTCAAATCAAAAGTACATGCAATTTCAATCACTTAAAAGCATTAAACGTTTCAAACAATATATTATTCGTGTTGTATATTTGACCAAAAGGAGTTTTTAATCCCTTGATGTCCTTTATTAAAATACTCCTATTCTGGAATGGAATGAAAATTTATCTTGTCACATTCCATTTGAAATAAGGATCACACATCCACATTCCAAGGATCACACTTAGTGATGTTACTCATATACACTAAGTACATGCAAAGAACACCCATAGCATCACTTAGACTACTATGATGGTACGTGGTTGTTATCTTCACTTTCTCATATTTAATTTCAAATAAATATGAAACTAGATCATAATAATTCATATCAGAATTTAAATAATCAAGAGAACATGAAAAACATACATGTCATGCTTGAAAATTCAAAAATAATCCTAAACATGGTTTCTAAGCATGTTATGCTATCATCTATGAATTAAAACATGGAAATATGTCAAATTGAAAATAAAACTTGATAAAAAATGTTTCAAACTGAAATATAAACATGCTGAAAACTAAAAACAAACATGAATATACTAAAGACTTGAAGTAGTAAAGAAGGAGTTCTAGAAATCCCCTCCACCTTAATTCGAGTTTCTTTGTAGAATTCGACAGATGTTCCCCTTATCCACCACTTTTAGAACTTCAAGAACTTCTAATCATGAACAAAAATACTTCAACAACTCTCTAAAACACTAAAATAAGAACTTCTCAGACAAGAAAGAAAAAGAGAGTGAGAAGAGGTGCCACAAGGAGGGCAAGAACAAACAAAGAGGGAAGTGTCAATTTTTTGCTTTGGGATGAGATGAATGTGAGCAAGAGGGGGTATTTATAGGTGTTCATGAGCACAAGGAGGCATCTAGGGAAGCTCACCATGTTTGGGCATGTTTTTAATTTCAGAAGGGGATGATTTGCATAAAGAGGCCAAGTGTACTCATGGATGGCAAGTGGGACCACTAAGGTTTCCAATCCTAGTGTGAGCAAAATCTTTAAACTTTTTTTTTGTGTGTGAATACAATTAAAGGTTTAGAATACATTCTAATATCTCTTGGATGTCCTCTATTAGTAGGGAAATGTTCTAATATGTTGTGATTCATAAAATCAAATAAGTTTCTAATATGGGCACACAAAAACAAAGCTTTGGAATGTTTCTTATTTCCATTGAATTCTTTCCCTTTTTGCTCCACATGTGAGCATGAGGCAAGTTTCTATTTACTAATTTTTTTCTAGGTGAAGGAATCTTTCTATATCTCTTTAAATTAGCCATTCTTATTAAACTTCTATCTTGGGTTTGTCACATGTGTGCCCACACACACACTTATGAGACATTTTACAATTAACCTTAGTATACGTGATCATTTATCTTGGCACATGGAATCATTCTTCATGGTTTCTATAGGTGTGGGCAAACTTGATCATTTACATGGCATATGAGATCATTCTTCATGGTTTCAAATAATGGACGCATCCCATGGAGCTTAGGGTAGCGTAGGGTGCACATGATCATGGTGTTCCACCCATGTAACTTGCACATGTTAGGGGTGACCATGACTTCATGAGTTTACAAAAATCAAATAAAAATTAATATATTCCTATTTACATGGAAACATGATTTATATCCTATCGTTTTGGAATCACACGAACCTAGTGCACATTTTAAGGTATGGTTTCGCCCTAGGTGATTTTCTTTCAAAAACACAAAAAGACAATGTACCTTTGAATTTTGAATTGATGATTGCAATTTGATTTATTTTTATTAAATAATTTCTAATTATGTCTCATGGAATCTATGCAAGTAATTGTCTCACATAGTTGGGACCGGAATGGAAAGAAAAAAATTAATGTGATAGCAATCGCTTCTCGAGTAGCCCATCTATCTTTGAAATAATTGAGGGTAGTGTTGTAATTGCACCTTTTGAACCGGAACGGGTCAGACTCAGGCCATGAGGGGAAGGCAGAGTGTTACAAAGGTGGTATCAAAGCTCAATTATCAGATATATTGGTCAACAAATTAGAAGTAGTTGACTAAATCAAGTAAGACTTTTACTTTGAGTTAAATTTAGAATGTCATACCTTCTATTTTGAAATTGAAAACTATTTTGGAAAGTTTTTTTTCAAAAGGGAAATATATGTTTTCCAAATGTTTTGTTTAGATACAAAGATTACAAGTTGAGCTGATAGTGGGTAAGCTTTATTCAGAGTAAAGCTAAACAATGAAAGGGAGATGGGTTATCCCGTCCGAGAAAACGCAATTATTTAAGCAAACTTTGATCTCTCTATCTGACTTGAAGGTTCTCCCGCCAGCTCATATAAGTGATCAAAGTTGAAGAACACACTTATTTTCTATGAGAAAACTAGGAGATGGTATATAAGGGCAAAAAACTCTCTAAAGTATGAAAGGTAATACTAGTAGTGGTACTGGAACTAGATGAGGGTTGAACCTTTCAACCAAGAATTGATACCCTAGGTCTACGAAAAAGACCTTAGGTAGGGACTTGGATGTTGCCAAGAAAGACATAGTGGATCATGAATAAAACATTTAGGACATAGGTTAGAGACTGAAAACGTGTGAAAATAGAACATTTGATAGGTTTGGACACGAGATTGGAAGGATCTTGTATCTTTGGTTTCTATGTGGTATGTGACACAAAGGAATTTAGGGTTATGGAGGAATACTGGACTCAGAGAATGACAAGCCATGTTTGGTGAATAATCGGTAACTTTGGGAGAGCTTGTTCCCCTATGCTTGGCTGTTATGGGATGTTTTAAGTATGGTGGGGCTTGGGAAACCTTAGTTATCGAGACATTTGCAAAATAGGTTGGGTGTAGTGAAATCTATGAGTTGATGGGCAAGGGTGGTATGGGACGCCTAAACTTGGAGGCAAAGATGGAAACTTATAATTTTTCTATACTAGGGTGAACTTGCATGACTGAATGTTTGAATGATTGATTGAATGCATGTTATACTTGTTAAAATTCATGAATATATATATATATATATTGCGTGTTTTGATTACGAGACCAAATTCTATACCAAACAACATTAGATGGCTGCAAACAAAACTTACAAGAATAAATTGATAGGCCACTAAATAAATTGAGAACACATCAAGGAAACAAATACTGAAAAGATTCTCGACTTGTAGGTAATGGCTGGATCCAAGAGATACGCTACTAGAGTTGTCATGTTTGACGAGACCGAACCACAAGGATAGGAGGCATAGAATGGTATTACTGAAACTTAGATTGAGAATATGATGATAGAAGTCATCAAAAGGGTCATAGAGTAGATTATGAGGGCATTACCTTAGATGATACCATAGGTGGTGTGCTATAGCCGTAGGTATAGGAGCTGATTCCAGTGCAGCAAGCAGTGCCAATACTCGATGTCCCAGCTTGTCGAAGGGCAAAGACAAAGAATAGAGAGACATGTTGATGGAGTTATAGAAACTCTGCCCATTTCAATTTGATGGCACTTTTGACTACATGATGGCAGACCATTGGTATTAGGAGTTGAATGAACACCTAGATGTATTAGGGGCAATAGGTCCTCGTAGAATGACACTTGCTACCCATCAGTTCAAGGGACCAACTAGGAGTTGGTGGAAGATGCTAAAGGCAGATCCAAACACTAATGTCAGATAAAAGAATTGGAAAAAATTCAAGGAAGTATTCTATGAGAACTTCCCAAAAGTTACATTGAGGAAGATGTAATCGAATTTTGTTAGGTTGAATTAGAGAGACATGATGGTAGCCGAGTACGAGGTCAAATTATTGAATTGGCCAAATTTTCACTTGAGCTGATCAAAGAGAAGAAAATGAAGGCCAACTGATTTGTAGAGGGTCTCAAAATTGAGATCCAAAAGTGATAATGCCAATGGGCCTGAAGACGTACAGGGACGTCATAGGAAGGGCATTGATATTGGAGCAGGAACTTAACTTTGAATAAAAATTGAGGAATAGAAACAAAAGGCCGAGAAATTACAAAGACCACCAAGGAGCTCAGAAGTAGCTAAAAATTGCAAAAAAATGGTGGAAATAAGACACCACAAACATAGAACCAATCCAATTAGAATAAAGGAGAACATAGGGAATTGGCCAAGCAATGAGGGTTGTGTTATCACTGCAACCAGCTAAGACAAATGGCGAAGTTTTGTATTGCCAAAACCCAGGCTCCCCAACAACAAAAACACAATTAGGGAGGAAAATAGAATGGACATCCTCAATAATAACAACCCCAGCAAAACAACAACCAAGGACAAAACCAGAACCAAGGTCGTAGGTAGAATTGGGCTGGGATGTTTGTTGCGGTTGACTTTCAAGAAGAACAAGTCCATGTTGTCAAAGGTACATTCCTATTATTTAATGTTGCTGTGAAACTGCTATTTCATTCGGGTGCTATGAAATCTCATATTGCTAAGAAACTAGCAAATAGGTTGCAACTAGTAACAAAAGCTTTGCCCATAACTTTGAATGTATCCATGCCCATAAGGGCCACTGTTACCTTAAAAAGGATGTGTAGTTGTGACCTAAGGTTTGGAGATAAACTAATCTTAGTCAACCTCTATGTACTTCCATTTTATGGATATGATGTAATTTTTGAAATGGACTGGTTAAACTAGTATCAGGCACAAATAGATTTCCTAAGGGGAGAGTGAGCATAACACTACCCTTGGTAGAAACCTATAGAATCAATGGTGACATTATAATACCCCAAAAGTCTGTAAGACTTCCACTTCACTCGTAAATAGTCAAAATAAAATAATTAATTAAATAAATAAGAAAATAATATAATACTCGAAAACCATGTAGAATAAGTCTAAATAAACTTAAAACAAATATAAAAATGATGTAAATTTGGAAAGCACGAGAAATGACAAAGAAAAGGAGCAAAAAAAATTGAAATTCCACTGGTTACCGCGGTAAATAGAAGTGATGAGTGCAGTAATCCCAGACAAACCTAGAAAACGGAAAGAAATGCGTTGCTCTATTTACTGCGGTCACACTGCGATAATTTTATAATTACCGTAGTAATTCTAGGGTGATAGCGGTAATAGCAAGAGAAAAATCGAGAAATGAACAAGAGCATTGGCTTGGTTACTGCAGTAATACCTATTACAACAGTAATTTTCGGGCGACCACGGTAATTTGTCATTTTCTATAAAAACGAAATGTTTGAGCAGAAACCCTAAATCTAGATTTCTTGCACCACAACTCACTGTTTTCTCTCCTAAACTCTCACTAAGCTTTCCAATCTTGTTTCTTAGCTTTTCTTTTGAGTTCTAAGGGTGGTTTGAGCTCATTCAAACCCTTCCTACCATTCTCAAGCTTAGATTTTCCAAGAGCAACACCAACAAGGGTGGATCCAAGTTGAGGCACAGTTGGAAACAGTTTATGCTAAGGTAAATCATGAAACCCCACTTGGAATCTTGCTTTCTCAGCATTTTAAATCATTTTCCTTGAGTTGATGTGTGTTTTAAGCCTAATGTGTGTGTATTGAGGTGTTAAACACATGTCGCCAATTCCCATGACCATGGCAATGCTTCGCATTATCGTGGTAATTTGTCATGTGCCCTGTCTCTTTGTTTGTTTTCTTTCTGGCCTTGGGTACATCGTGGAATACCAATGCAAATGACATAAATGTAGGATATTGACCATGTTGGGAATGCCTTAGATTCACATTAACTTATTATTAATCTTATAGATTAAAGGTCTACACATGTATGGTGAGGAGCAAGGCACTAAGAAAATGAGATAAAAGTGGGTGGGATTTCCTTGGTCACTAGTATTATTCCAATTTTGAATGCATGACATGATGATTGGTTAGCTTATTGTGTATTTAGAAGCATTTTAGGACTTATTTGGTTAATCTTGATTGAAATGACTTGGTGTATATCCATGATGTTTGGTTACCTATATTACCACATGCTTAGATAGACAATTCAAGTGTTGATCTCCATGAATGTTTGAACATATTTGATTAGTTACTTGAAAGTTATTGATGATGATAAGGTGTGGTTTGGAATGGAATATAAAATTAAGATTTAAAACTTTATGTACAAGGGTGATGATAGGCTACATAGGGTCGTCATGGGTGTCCCTACCCAGGCTGCCTACGACAGCTGATTGTTCTTCGGACGAAAAGGTAATAGGCTGCATAGCATTACCTCTATCCTTAGATGTGAGATTGTATAATAATAGGCCTCATGGTGTTACTTGAGTCACTTTCAGACTTGAAGATAGTAGGTGGCATAGCGTTACCTCTGGAGTCATTCCCGAGATCATAAGGGGACACCGAGAGCGGATCTCTTTCTGTTATAGATTACAACCAAATAACTAAGACAGTGTTTGAAATGCCTAATAATGAAAGTGTTTGCATGTTTTGTATTTTAGTTGGTATAATGCTAGTAATGTGTAGGGATGATCTACTGGGCTCTCAAGCTCACCCCATTATTTCATTGCAGGTGATCATTGACACCGTAGGAGCAGACCAACCATGTGAGGCCATCATTTTGGTAGAAACCTCACTGGGAGTTTGTCACAATTTTTCTTTCTTTTTGGTTTAATGTTTTATCACTTTGTTGTAAATAATTTGAACTGCGCATGAATCCTCCATCTTTTAAATAGTTTCACATGTAAATTAAATGTTTTGGGACTTAGGCCTATTGGGCCATGTTTATATCTCCACACTGTGCACTAGAAATGATTTTGATATTATAAATCCGCTGCAAAGTGTTTTCTTGGTAAATATGCTTTCATTTTGATCTTGTAAGTATTTAGAACCGCTACATACATTTTCATGATGAATTTCAATTTGTTGACCGAAAAGAACTTGCATTTGAATGAACATTGTATGTTTTAAATTCATTTTATAACCTAATTGAAAGAAAGGTTTAGAAGCATGAGCTAGACAAAATGAGAAAGAACCGCACGTGGCTTGTCCCTTCCCTAGGCTAAAAGGCCACCCGACTGGCATAGTAGCCCGACGAACTCACTTACCATGTCAAGTTTGCCCAACCACTGCTAAGCCTCTCCAATCTCATACAACAAACAATATCAGAACAATTGAAAGACTCAAAAGCGAAAGTATACAAACATACGGAGAGCAATAATTATATACATATTTGCCTTGTTCAAAATACACAGTTGACCATATATATACAAAAGAATTACCGACATCTAACAAAAGGACCAAGAAAAGGGAATAAGAATTGTCAGAGAGCTAGGTGATCACCACGCCTTTCCCTCTATCAGCCACTGAAGAACCTAAAATATTAGTAGAGTAGTAAGCTTAAAATCAACGTGGATCAGTGAGTAGTAAGACCAACATGTCAACCATAACCAACATTCCAAAATAGTGCATGTACGCATGAACAAAAAAAAATGATATAATTTTTGAATGCATGGCATAGTATAAAAGTAGTTATGAACAGTGCAACAGTTTCAGAAAACATCCTAAATACATGCTAGTTAAAAATTATATCCAGGCTAGGGTTAAATCAGCCAACCCAACCTATGGTCATTGCTCGAGCGGGTCCTGAGTTAGGAGTACTGGCCACTCTACCGGGTCGTGAGCTAGGTGTACTCATTGAATACCTAGTCCCGACGCTTGGCCCTTGAGCCTATGGTCTCATTACCTGTGTACATCTACACTTTTCAAAATCAATCAAATGTATCTCAATCTCATGAAACCATTTAAACCATCTCATTTCACACAAGTTTTATGCAAGGAACACAACTCACAAAAAACACCTGAATCAAACTACTCACCTCAGGTCCCGTGCACCGATGTCCCGTCAAAAACTAGTCCAGTCCCTCAGTACTCACTCAAATTCACATTATTTAAACTCAATTTCAATTCTCTTTAAGATGTGGCTTAATCCCTCATTCTATTGTCCTTAATCAGTCTTGATCGACCCTAATTCGATTCGGTCAAATTTGGTCAATCGGTCAAACTTGGTCAAATGGTCAAACTTAGTTAGAATTGGACAACATGATCAATTTTGGTCATCCTTGGTTAATTTGGGTCAAATTAGGTCAAAATCCAAAAATTCTAACACTTAGCCCAAATTCAAGCATTTCCTCTCTTTGCACAGTGAATTTGTCGATTTATTTACGATCAATCTGTATGTCAAATTTGTACAAAACTTTTTAGATTTCATCTACGCTTCCTAAACCTTCAATTGAATTTTAGATTCAGATTTTTGGACACCATTTCCTATGGTTTCTAAGTGTGTTAACAGGGATTGTGAAATCCCGTATCTCATGTGATAGACAGTCAAATGGTGCATCAATTGACCACATTTCTCAATCCAGATTGGGGCAAAATTTGGTACACATAATCTTGACATGTCTAATGACCTCTCCATTATATTTTAGCTCAAAATACCTACGTTTAGTTAGTCAAGTGGTCTCGTACTTTTCTGTGGTGTAACAGATTGTTCAAATGTTCAAATTTCCTATAGTTTTTCAAATGCTTAAACATCTCTATTGATCTACTCATTTGAGGCTCTATCTTACATATTTTGTATAGTTTAGATTTCTGAATATTAATAATTCAAGTCTCATCTCAAAACAACAAGCAACCATGACTATAATCATTCCTAAATTCACCCTAAACTTAGCACATATATCAATAGTTTAAAATATTTTCTAAGTACCGAAAACCTATATGTAACTAGGCATCTTGGCATGGACACAAAACTATGCATACAGAGGCTTAGGGTTGGGGTTTATACCTTCTTGTAGCGTCTAGTGTGAGGTCTAAAACGTCTCAAATCCCAGTCCAAACGAATGTCCCTAGCCACTTCAAATGATGCCTCAAAACTAGTTCTAACAACTGTCTTCTGCTAGACCTATTGTAATAGTTGATCAACAGTCAACTTTAGTGCCTTGTAAAATAGGTTTAAGACTTTAGTTTCCAATTTTCACCACTTGGATATGAAAGTACACAAGGTAAGGAATAAAACATGGGGTTTTACCTTAGGAATGGACCTTGGATAGGTCAGGAATCACCCCTTTGAAGTTTGCTCCAACACAATTTTTTGCGAGTTTTCCAGCTGCAATAGTATTGAACAACCCTGTTCGTGGTCGTTTCAGTCTCATATGAATATAGGATTCGACCAACGACCTATGCAATGTTGTAGAGGGTAGTAAAGGCTTTCCAAAGATTCCTAGATCACTGAAAACGAACTCCAAATGAGGGAGAAATGAACGATGGAAGTTGGGTTGCATAAACTAGAAAATTGAAATTCTGCTGAAAGGTGGAGGCTTTGTTGCATGCTAAGGTGGCCATGCACGACAAATAGAATTGCCACGTGGCCATCCACGTGGCCCATGAGCTTCCATGCAACGTGCGTTATTGTCACCTTGTATTGGCTTGCTCAAGAGGTTGAATGAATGGGCAAAACCATGGATTTGCTAGTTTTTCATTGAAAAGACCTAGAAAATGAGCTGAAAATTCAAGCAAAATTGAAGGAAAAAGAAGGTTGGGGCACGTAACCAACCCACGCCCAAACCCAAACACTTGCACGGGCCAATGGCTTGCGTACCTAGCATTAGGGCGCGAGCTGGGCTTGTGCCAAGGGTCTGCACCGTATAGGCTAAGCCCAAGCAGCTTGGTTAGGCCCACACGAGTTGGGTCATGCGGTTGGATTTCAGCCCGCATGGGCCCATGCGGCCAAAATCTAGTTTTTTTTTTGGTTTCCCCTTTGTATATAGATACATACATGTATAGATACTCAATTTTCATTTTTTCCTTCATTATTATTATAATTATTTGATACATCAATCTCTTCAAAATCTCCAATTATACACAATTTTCAATATTCACACATTTATTTTCCAAAAATTCAATATTCTAAAAAATTTGCATTTTTCTCTCCAAAAATCCATTAATTACACTAAACATTTAATAATTACTCCAAAAATTTAATAATCTTTCTGAAAAATCATATTCTCTCCAGAAATTATATTTCCCTTATAATTTCGTGTATTCTCCCTTGAAAATTGTATTTCTCCAATTATTCTAAATTTTCTTCAATAAATGATAAAATAGGAAAAATTGAGGAAATTCGCGTATTTTCATTAAAAACTTTTAGAAAAATACATGTATTGGACCCATTAATTGTGTATCAAAATCATGGGTCATCATAGCCTCTCCTCCTTATAAGAAATCTCGTCCTCAAAATTTACAATAATGTAGATATACAAGTCAAGGAGCAACACTCATCAACTCAGGGTAGCGTCGGATCATGAAATTCTCACTCTCCCATGTAACCTGCGGAATTGTTAGCGCACTCGTACCATCGGTATCTCCTTGTTGCACAGCTTGATCTATGATGGCCATAGGTATCTCATCGTATGTATAGCCCTCTCACAACTCAATATGCCTCCAATCGATAATGTGCGGGGAATCGGGGAGATATTTCTTCAACATAGAAACATAGAATACATTATGCACACCCGATAGCTATAGTGGTAATGCTAGCCGATAGGTCGCAGGGTCAATCCTCTCGAGGATCTCAAAAGGCCCAATATATTTTTGTGCGAAGTTTCCTAAAATCTTGAAGTGTATTTGCCCCTTGCGAGGCAAAATGCGGAGGAGGACGTGGTCACCAACATCAAACTCAATGACCCTTCTTCGGTTATCTGCATAACTCTTATGTCGGTCCTGAGCTGCCTTCATGTTTTGTTGAATTCTCTGTATCTTCTAATTTTGCTCTTGTATGAAGGCAGGGCCTAAGACTGCTTTGTCACCAATCTCAGCCTAGCGAGTAGGTGATCTACATGGTCGACCATATGACACCTCAAATGGTGCCATTTCGATGCTCGATTGGTAGCTGTTATTATGAGCAAACTTGCACAAGGCTAAGTGATCCTCCCAGCTACCACCAAAATCCAAAATACAAGATCGTTACATATCCTCAAGAATCTGAATCACATGCTCAAATTGACCAGCAGTCTGCGGATAGAATGTTGTACTAAGGTTCACCTTCGTCCACAAATGAACCTGTAATGCCTGCCAAAAGCAGGACGTGAACCTAGCGTCTTTGTCTGATACTATGGATAAGGGAACCCCCTGGAGCCTCATAATCTCTCTAATATAAAGTCGGCTCAATAGCTCCACTGAATCCTTGTTATGCATAGAGAGAAAGTGGTGTAATAATCCAAAATTTTGTCAAATAACAAAAAAAAAAGTTTAATGAAATTAAATGAAATAAGTTAAGTGAAATAATTTTGAAGATTTTAAGACATCTTTTGGGTGCAAATTATGGGTGCCTAATGAAACTTAATTTGATATGTAAATGAAAATGTCAATTTATTAGAATTAATTATGAAATTTAATGAGTTGCTTTCATTTCTTCATAAATAAAGAAATTTAATGAAATTTAATGAAATTTAATGAAAATGTCAATTTAGTAGGTTAATGAGTGTGTGAATAATATGTGTGTTAGCACAATGAATGTTAAATACTACATATTATAGGAATATGTATATAGAAAAATTTACATAATTTAATAAAAATGTAGTATGCGTGTATTTATCTAAAATAAATATAACATGATATAAATATCAATTTATAATTACATAAATAATTATCTAAAAATAAAAATATGAAATAAATAAAAATAAAAATATATGAAAATAAAGAAATGAAAAATGTAGATTATTAAATTGTTGGCATTAAAAATATTAAAGAAATAGAAATATATCTAATAAATAAAATATTAAAGAAATAGAAAGGAGGGAATATTAGAAAATTAATAAAATGAAAAGTGTAGAATTGGCAAATTTCGAATAATAGCAACCTTAGAAGGTGATTTTAGTAATTAGAAACTGCATCCAACGGTCCAAAATCAATCTACACGATCCAACGAACGAGATCAAAGCCAAACTAGCACTCAGGAGCACCGGATCATCGAAATCCAACGGCCCAAAATCAATCTGCATGATCTGACAGTCCAGATCGTTTTTGTTGATCACAAACAGAGATCCGAACATTGCGATCGATGACAATCCAACGCCCAGATCCGTGCTTGCGTCGTGATGATCATCTGGTGCTACGTTTGAGATTCATCTGACGGTGAAGATCAAAGCCGCATTAGTTGATCGCGAACAGTGCTGTGCTCGAGGTTCATCCGACGGTGAAGATCAAAGCCGCATTATAAATCATGAATGGTGCTGCACTCGAGGACGATCTGATGGTTCGAATTTGAAACATTTTCGATCGATCATGATCCAGTGCTACGCTCGAGGTTGATCAACGGTCCATGTGAGTTTTGTGATCGCGAACGGTCATGCTACAATCGAGGCTCATCCGACGGTCCAGATCTGAGGCGCCCTGTTAATCACGAATCATGTGCTGTGCTCGAGGAAATCCAGCGGTTCGAATCTGATATGATTTCTGGATGATTGCGAACCTTTGATGCGATCGAGGATCATCAACAGCCCAGATTCATGCTCCGATTAAAATTGAGAAAATAACGAAAAAATCCAAAAAAAATTCCTAAAAATTTGAAAATTGTGTTTCTAAATTTTCCAAACACACTTGCTATTTTCCTATACTTGGGGGGCACAAAAATTTGAATAATTAGCAAGTTTCCTACAGGAGAACACCAAAAACTTACCATTCTACACCATTTTCAACTCTATATAAGGACCCCTAGTGCTCCCATTCTTTTCATCCCAAATCAAGAGCATAATAGTCCCTCTTGACTCTCTTTGGCCTTCTTCTTGGCAATCGCCCTAGTTCTTGGAGTAATCTTGAACTGTTCTTCAGTGTTTGGAAGCTTTGAAGTAACGGAACTCTGCTGGATTTCAGAGTAGTGCAGAAGAGACTCATTTAAGGTGGAAGTGATTTCTAACTTTTACTTCTTTATTTTAATTTGAATAAGTCTTGCATGTGTGATGATGTTTTGAAGTTGAATGATTGAATATATGTTTTAAATATGCATGCTGTATTTATTTGATGTGCCATGAATGTATATGTTATGCATGTTTAGAAATCAAGAATAATAATGCATGATATGCATGAATGGTGCCATGGATAAATATTTAAGGATTCATGTTGTGTGCATGTTCTATTGATGGTTTAATTCGATATTGTGTGTTTTATCACTAAGAAAAGATTAAATAATTATTCAATCCACATACCGGCGCGATGATAGACTACATAGTGTCATCGTGTGTGTTCCACCTTCGATCCGGTTTCCCGGCTCACCTTTGATGATTTTGAGCTAGGTTTCTAAGAGTGATCCCACTTCATAGACATTGGGTTTGAGTATCCAAGAGTGATTCTCTCTTCCAACGATGTGGAACATAGAGATTAAAATCTTTCAGTTCGAACGTCAGCCATAAATAAGAAATTTGTTTGAATTGCCTAATGTACAAAAGTTTTTGATATGCTTGGTTTGTTTGAATTAAAATAATGATTTAAATGTTAGAAAGATCCACAGGGCTATGTGCTCACCCCTTCCTTCTATTTTTCAGGTAGGTGAAATACATGAAGACCATGAATATTAATTAGGTTCTTTTTATTTAGAAAATTTTTATTTCCTATGTACGGGCATGTTGCCCAAGTTTTGAATCTTCCACTGTAATAGTTTTTCTTCAAGATCAAATTATATACTCAATTTTATTTAATTAATTGAGTTTATGAATTTCAGTTATTTCTTGTATTATTGCCTTATTAAATTCTTGAATTTATGTTATGTACTGTTAATTACAATCAAGGCATGAAATAATTAAAATAGAAAGTGATGCAAGTTGTGTACTTGAAAATGTAACACCGGCTCGGCCCGCCGATTGATTTAGTCCATTGTCAAAAGAATGGTGGTCATGTCCAATGCATAAAGATACAAGGGTTGGGGTGTACAGGGCAGACTTTGTCAAATGATCCACAACTACCCAGATAACATCATATCTCCGCTGTGTATGGGATAGTCCTGTAATGAAGTCCATAGTGATGTGTTCTCACTTCCATCTGGTATCGATAAGGGCTATAAAGATCCACCGGGTCTCTGGTGTTCAACCTTAACCTCCTGGCACATATCACATCTCTGAATGAAGGCTGCTATGTCTTGTTTCATCACGGGCCACCAATATGTACATTTAGCATCTTGGTACATCTTATTGGAACATGGATGAATAACATGTCTCAAGAGGTGTAGCTCTTCGAGTACACTACGCTTCAGGCTAGCATCATATGGTACCCACAGTCATTCCCTAAACCTCAATGCACCTTGTGAATCAAGTGATCACTCCCCACGAGAAGTGTTATCTAACTGAACCTGTCGTAGTCCACATCACGAGGTTTTTTCCTGAACCTCGACTGGTTGGGCTGTAATCTATGCACTGACTCTGGCCTCAGAAGATGACCCATGAATACTCATAATCGTGGCACAATCCACCATCATCCACTCATGAGACATGTGTCTAGCCATGCATGCAGTCTTGATCCATTTCTGACTTAAAGCATCGACCACTACATTAGCCTTCTCTGGGCGATACTCAATACTAAGTCATAATCCTTCAACAGCTCCATCCATCGCCTTTGTCTCATGTTCAAATCGTTCTGTGAAAACAAATATCAAACGCTCTTATGATTTGAATAGAGCGTGAAATGCTTGCCATAAAGGTAATGTCACCATATCTTAAGTGCGAATACTACCGCTGCTCGCTCTAAGTTATGTACAAGGTAGTTCCTCTCATGATCTTTCAATTGTCAGGAAGAAAAGCTACAACCTTGTCATCCTGCATCAATACGCAGTCGAAACCTATCTGTGATGCATCAGTGTATATAGTCAGCTCTTGGCCGGGCTATAGCAACACTAGTATTTGAGTCGATGTCAATCTCTACTTAAGCTCAAGAAAGGTGTCTTCGCACTTGTCAGTCTACACAAATGGAACATCCTTCTTGGTTGGCTTCGTCGTCGAAGCTGCAATCCTCAAGAAGTTTTGGACGAAACGACGATTATAGCTTGCTAAACCTAAGAAGCTGCGGATCTCTGCCACTGTGGTAGGTCTCGGCCAGCTGATAATGGCCTCAACCTTAGTGAGGTTGACAGAAATATCCTCAACTTTAACCACATGACCCAAAAATCAGACCTCTGATAGCCAAAATTCGCACTTGTTGAACTTAGCATATAACCTATGCTCTCTCAAAGTCTTCAATGCAATCCTCAAGTGTCCAACATGCTCCTCATGAGACCTCGAATAGATCAAGATAACGTCAATGAAAATAATCACAAAGGTGTCGAGGTATGGTCGAAACACCCTCTGCATATGGTCCATAAACATAGCCGGGGCATTCATCACACCGAACGACATGATTAAGAACTCATAATGCCCATATCTAGTGTGGAATGTAGTCTTTGACACATCTTCCTCCCTAACTCTCAACTGATGGTACTTAGATCTTTGATCAATCTTTGAAAACACTTTAACACCTTTAAGTTGATCAAATAAGTCATCAATGCATGGAAGGGGATACTTATTCTTGATCGTTACCTTGTTCAACTGTCAGTAGTCGATGCATAAACAAAGGCTTCCAACTTTCTTCTCCACAAATAAAACTGGAGTATCCCAAGGTAACACACTAGGAGAGATGAAGCCCTTACTCAACAACTCCTCCAGCTGGACCTTCAACTCCTATTACTCCTTAGGTGTCGTGCGGTAAGGAAGAACCGATACAGGTCATGTCCCTGGAATGATTTCGATAATAAAGTTGATCTCCCACTTAGGAGGCAAGCCAAGTAGATCCTTAAAGAACATGTCGAGAAATATCTGACGACAGGGATCTCACCAATGCTTGACCGTTAAGGTGCCTTATCTATGGTCGTCAAACTAGCTAGAGTATCAATCTCGTGCTATGTCACCAATCTAACATGAGTATTCTGCCTATCTGAAGCTCTCCCCTAAAAGATGACAGTGGGTTAGCTTGGAATCTGAAACACAACCCTCTTGGTGTAGCCATCCAAATTTGCGTGGTATGCAGCCAACCAATCCATACTGAGTATGGCATCAAACTTGAGAAACTCTAACACTCCAAGGGCTACTATAGTTTCCAAGTCACCCATCTTAAGAACACACCTCTCACGTATCATGGTGGGGTAGATGCGTTCCCTAACGACAGTGCTCAACATCAACTAAGTAATAACCCTGACTGGTCTAGCCCAATCTATCTAAGACACATCTAGAAATAAAAGACAAAGTAGAACCAACATCAATCAACACATATACAAACTAATCACAAAGTGAGATAGTACCTTCCACCAAGATCCTCGTCAATTCAAAGTCAGGCTGGGTGACGACCTGTGCTCCATCTCTAGTAATTGGGGCAGAAGAACTAGGACCCTTTGTAAGAGTCGAACACTCAGCCCACTCGTGTTCAACCTGTCCGCACAGATCGCATGTGAAGGGTGGTCTCTGTCCCCACTAATAACTTTGGCTCTGTCCACGACCTTGACCACAGCTTCTGCCTCAGGCCCTAAAAAATTCGTTCTGCTACTTTACCGGTGGTTGTGCTTGCACAGGAGTGGCTGCAAGTGCCACCACCTTTGTAGCAGTCTGGATAGGAGTGCTACTCAACTATCCCTCATAGATCTCCCTCTTCCTCTACCTCTAATAACGACCACAACCTTGATAACCCCTAGGCTCACCTTTATACGATGGTCGAGTCTGTGATATGACCTACTGCTGCGACTGTGGCTGACGGGTATTGCCATGTACTACTGAAATCTTAGAGCGCTCATCTAAACCATCCATCTCATACCGTAAGGCTTCCCTCAGGATCTCCTCTAAGGTTCGGGCCCTAGATGTGGAAATCACATACCTGATAGTGACCCTCAACTTTCATCGATTTAATCTGACTGTCTCTTTCTCATCAACAATCAACCCAGGTGCGTAGGCCTCCAACTATAGGAACTGATGTGTATACTCTTTCACGGTCATGGTTCCTTGGTGCAGGCTCAAAAACTTTGCCTTATTACGTTCCCACTCAGTCTCAGAAATGTAAGCCTTGAGAAATAGCTTTCTAAACTTGGCCCAAGAATTGATCGGGCCCTCAATGCTCATCATAATACCCCCCCCCCCATTTAGCAGCCTCACTCTCTAACATATGGGCTAAAAACAAAACTTGTTCTACCTTTGATAATCTCAAAGTTTTGGCGTTCTTTTCCATGTTTAGCAACCAATCCTCTACTGCCTCTAGACCAATGTCGCCTTTTAACCTTTTAAGGCAAAAATCCATAAAACTCTTGAGTAACCGGGCATGTTCTCCCTCATATGCTTGTCTGTCTTGGGCTGGGGCTATGGGAGCTACTACTGGCCCAACTGGTGGCTTTATAGCCAGTGGCACAGGTGGAGCAAGCTGCACTACTGGTTCAGCCCTCTATCTATCAGCCTCCAATCTATCTAGTCTCTCTATTAGTAAGGTTTTTTGGGCTTGAGAAACCTTGTTGGAGGCCCTAATCACAACCTCAAGCCTCTTTATGTGGTCCAACTTAGGCTGAACCAAAGGTGGTGGTAGTGGTGTCGACTCCCTAGGACCGAGCGATGGTCTGCCCTGCCCAGGGGTGCTCTACCCCTACTAGGTAGCATCTCTATCTGTAGTTTAAATCGAACTATTGGTTATTTATGCATTCAAAATAGACTTGATTCTAAAAGTTTAGTAGTATAGTACATTCCATTCAAGATACGTTTTATGATTGACAACGCTGTCGGGACCCCTTCCCTAAGATGAAGGGCGAACCAACCGGCACAGTGTTCCAACAAACCCGCTTGCAAGCCGAGCTTGCCAAGACACTGTTAAGCCTCAATATGCTACACCACATCACACAGTATCAGAGTAATCATAAGTAATGCAGAAGAAATCTAACATATGAACACCAATAAGAACTTCATATTTCCAAAACGGGTCATTACACATGCGTAGCAACGGGAGAGACTATTCATTATATATAGACTATCCTCACCCCTATACATGGTTCTACCTCTCAAAACATAATAACAGAAAGGAAAATGCAAAAAATCCTACCCAAAAGAGTAAGAGAGGGCAGTCTTACGCGATGACCACTCCCTTGCCCTTATCCGCGGCTGAAGAACCTGAAATGTTAGAATAGTGAGCCTAATTGTCCACGGTGGCTCAGTGAGTAATGCAGTCTAATTCAAACTTAAAACAAGTATTCCACAGTTAAAACATGTGCCATGGATGCATGAACAATAGCATTATGCAAGTGAATGCAACAGTAAACACAATTTAAATTCATAATGCAGTCGTGCACCTTAGTTAAAAACAGTTAAACAACGAAAACATTCGCCGAGGCTCGAAAGCTCTCCGAGGCGATTAAAAACACTCGAGCAGGAGAAACCTGACGGTTAGGTGTAGAGGTGACGACCCAAATCTGGGCCTACGATGATGGCAACGACAATAAGTCCTAATCGGGTTGTCACGATATGCCTAACAGTCTGCAATTCGCTCGTGTATTGATTGGGCTCCCATAGAGCATCGAGTGACCACCTAGCACAGAGTGCCCTAGATAGTTTCTCTCCTTTGTTTGATGATTTGTTTACTTTCACAATCATTCTAATATCACCTAGGTTCTTTATTTATTAGAGTTTTTCGATTCTTTTGAGCCCTTCTCTGATACCAAGTCTGTCGGGGCCCCTTCCCTAGGCCAAAGGGTGGCCCAACCGATACAATTGCACGACGAACTCTCTCACCATGTCAAGTTCATCCAACCACTGTTAAACCTCTCCAATCTCATACAACAAACGATATCAAAATAATTGAAAGACTCAAAAGCGAAAGTAGACAAACAAAAGGAGAGTGGTCATTATATTACATATTTGCCTTATCCAAAATACATAGTTAACCATATATATATATATATATATATATATATATACATACACAAAAGAATGACTAACCTCTAACAAAAGAACTAAGAAAAGGGAACAAGAATTGTTAGGGAGCTAGGCGATCACCATGCCTTTCCTTCTATTAACCACTGAAGAACCTAAAATATTAGTAGAGTAGTGAGCCTAAATCAATGTGCCTTAGTGATTAGTAAGACTAGTATGTCAACTATAACTAACACTCCAAAATAGTACATGTATGCATGAGCAGTAAAAATGATATAATATTTGAATGCATGGCATAGTATAAAAACAGTTATAAAACAATGCAACAATTTCAGAAAACATCTCAAATACATGCCATTTAAAAACTATATCCAAGCTAGGGTTAAATCAGCCAACCCAACCTATGGTCATCGCTCGAGTGGGTCCTGAGTCAGGCGTATTGGCCACTCAAGCGGGTCGTGAGTTAGGCATACTCATCGAACATCCTAACCCCAACGCTTGGTCTTCAAGTGCCATAACTCGAGTGGGTTTTGAGGTTAGGCTCACTAATCATATGCCTTAACCCCGACGCTCATCCCTCGAGTCTAATCCCAATCACATCGTGTACCCTAACCCCGCGCTTTTCCCTCGAGCCTATGATCTCATTACCTGTGTACATCTACACTTTTCAAAATCAATTAGATGTACCTCAATCTCATAAAACCATTTAAAACGTATCATTTCACACAAGTTTTATGCAAAGAACACAAGTCACAAAAAACACCTAAATCAAACTACTCACCTTGGGTCCTGTGCATCGATGTCCTGTCGAAAACTGGCCTAATCCTGTAGTGGTCACTTGAATCTTCATTATTTAAACTCAATTTTAGTTCTCTTTACGATGTGGCTTAATCTCTCATTCTACTATTTCTAATCGGTTTCGATCAACCCAAATTCAATTTGGTCAAACTTGGTCAACTAGTCAAACTCAGTCAAAATTGGTCAATATGATCAATTTTGGTCATCTTTGGGTCAAATTAGGCCAAAATTGGGCCATTTACGTCAAAATCCCCAAATTCCAACACTTAGCCCAAATTCAAGTATTTGCTCTCTTTGCATAGTAAATTTGTCGATTTTTTAGCGATCAATCTATAAGTCAAATTTACATGAAGCTTTCCAGGTTTCATCTACACTTCCTAAGCCTTCATCAAAATTTTAGATTCTGATTTTTGGACACTATTTGCTATGGTTTCTACGTGTGTTAACAGGGACTGTGAAATCTCGTATCTCATGTGACAGATAGTCAAATGGTGCATCAATTGACCCCATTAGCCAATTTAGATTGGCGCCAAATTTTGTACACATAGCATAGACATGTCCTGTGACCTCTCCACCAAATTTTAGCTCAAAATACCTATTTTTGGTCAATCAACTAGTCTCCTCCTTCTCTACCATGTAATAGATTGTTCAAATGTAACAGATTTTTCAAATGCCTAAACAACTCTATTGCTCTACTGATTTGAGGCCCTACCTTACATATTTTTATAGCTTAGATTCTAGAATATTGATAGTTGAAGTTTCATCTCAAAACACCAAGGGACCATGGCTATAATCATTCCTAAATTCACCCTACAACTTAGTACATCTATCAACAGTTTAAAATATTTTCTTAGTACCAAAAACTTGTATGTAAATAAGCATCTTGGCATGGAAACAAAACTGTGCATACAAAAGCTTAGGGGTGGGGTTTATACCTTCTTATAGCCTCTAGTGTGAGGCTTAAAACATCTCAAATATTAGTCAAATCGGATGTCCCTAGCTACTTCAAATGATGCCTCAAAACTAGTTCCAAGAACTGTCTTATGTTGGAACTATTGTAACAATTGATCGACAATTAACTTTAGTGCCTTGTAAAATTGGTTTAAGACTTTAGTTTTCAATTTCCACCACTTGGATATAAAAGTACACAAGATAAGGAATAAAATAAGGGGTTTTACGTCAGGAATGGACCTTGGATGGGTTAGGAATCACCCCTTTGAAGTTTGTTCCAACATAATTTTTTGTAGGTTTTCTAGCTTTAATAGTGTCGAACAGCCCTATTCGTCGTTGTTTTAGTCCCAAATGAATGTAAGATTTGACCAATGGCCTATGCAATGTTGTAGAGGGTAGTAAGGGTTTTTCAAAGAGTCCTAGATCATTGAAAATAGACTCCAAATGAGGGAGAAATGAACTATGGAAGATGGGTTGCAGTAACTGGAAAATGAAAATTTGGTTCAAAAGTGGAGACTTTGTTGCATATTGTGGTGACCTTGGATGGCAAATGAGAGTGCCACATCACTACAAGAAATTGATGATACAACAACGTCAATTCCACAACGTGCAACAACGACCGTTCTAATAGAAGGCGTACAACAACATTCATAAAATGTCTGTTGTAAAATCGCTTATGTAAAATGTGTATGACAACGTTCACCATGGGAACGTTGTTAAAAAGGCCATTACAACGAGCATATGAACGTTGTTCTATGTTATTACAACAATCGTAGTTGCTCATTGTCGAGTGAAACACTCTACAACATCAACTATTGTTAAAAGAACATAAGTTATTATAACATATATTCGTGAACATTGTCTATAGCTGTCTATAACAACGTTTATTTGACCATTGCAAAATGTATTACATTATATATATACATACGTTACTCATATGTTACACCTATATAATACCACTAATGCGTGAATAATGGTATAGCCCGTGAGTGGTGGTATAATGTAGGTATAACGATCGAATAATGTGCGTATAAATATATAGGGATAACGATAGAATAATGCGTGAGTAATGGTATAACCCGTGAATAGTGGTATAATGTAGGTATAATGCTAGAATAAGGCACGTATAAAAATGTAGGGATATCGATTAAATATTGCGTGAATAATATATATGGTATATATAACACAAAATGTTGTATAACGTAGGAATAAAACTTGAATAATACACATAAAAATGTAGCGATATCGATCGAATATTACGTGAATAATATATATGGTATATATAACACGTAAAATGTTATATAATGTAAGAATAAATATTGAGTAATAGACGTATAAAAATCTAGCGATTACAATCGAATAATTAATTCATGAATAGTGGTATAATGTAGGTATAACGCTAGAATAATGCACGTATAAAAATGTTGGGATATCGATCGAATATTGCGTGAATAATATATATGGTATATATAACACGTGAAATGTGGTATAATGTTGGAATAAATATTTAATAATACACGTATAAAAATTTAGCGAAAACAATCGAATAATTAATTCGTGAATGATGGTATATATATATATATATATAACTAGTAAAATGTAGTATAATGTAGGGATAAATATCGAATAATGAGTGTATAAAATTATAGTAATAATTTTCAAATAATATGTGAATAATGGTATATATAATTCGCGAAATTTGGTATAATGCAGGGATAAAAATCGAATAATGCGCGTATAAACATATAACGATAATGATTGAATAATGCATGTATGATGATATATATATAACCCGTAAAATGCAATATAATATAGGGATAAAGATCAAATAATGTGTGTATAAAAATCTAGCGATAACGATTGAATAATGCGTGAATAATGGTATGAATAAGCCGTGAAATGTGGTATAATGTAGGGATAAAGATCGAATAAAATCAGTATAATAACCCGTGAAATGTGGTATAAGGCATGAATAATTGTATGAATAACCCATGAATTAATCACTTGTATCATTTTTGAATAAAATTAGTATAATAAAGTTTACATATGAATAACCTTATTCATAGATGAGTCAAAAATAAAACAATCTGCCCCATAAGACAAAATATAATGACAAAATTTAAATGAAAAATAATTGAGATTGTTAGAAATGAACCATAATCGTGTTCAAATTGTACATATCTGAAATATCAAAAATGGTATTACACATTGTCCTTGAAAAACTGTGATGCAAGATATGACAGCCTAGACAGCCTAGCTTCTTCCATTCTTCACTTCTTTAAGACCCACTATGATTGGATCCTAGTGTCAACACTGAATCGACCAGATCTTTCATCGTCACTTTTGGTGCCTTCATTCTGTTTCATTCTACCATGCAAGTATAGATCACCACCCTTTTTCTGTAGCTCACCACATCAAAATCATGTGAAATTTCCTTTCCAGTGGCAAAACATTTAGCAAAATAAAACATGAATATTCCACAATCACACTCATCTTGCTCTGGTAGATTATCAACCACTTGCACCTTAAATGGCTCTTTCCAAAGTCTATCCTTTTGGTCAACTTTCGATTCGTAGAATCCAATTATCTCAAGATAAAAAGGAAGAATGGTGGAATAAGCTTGAACTGCCTCTATTGATGCAGCATCAACAGTAGGAGTATGTAGGGAATTATAAACATATATGCAACCTTCATGAATGCTGATGCAACCTAGTATCCAGTGGAACACAACCACAACATTAATAGGAAAAATGACGTAGTCAACATCAGACCATGGAGTGTTACAGTACATGTAGTGCCATAGCATATACTCCATAATTACCATCTCATCCCCTAACACAGATGCATCCTTCTCTTTTTCGAATCTACCATAAACAGAGTGGAACTTTTGATCGAAAAAGTTGTCTCTCGTTGTACACTTCATCATAATCTATTTGTCATACTTGTTTTTCTTGCGCAAGTAATAGAACATCACATCTACATGTTGCCAATACAAAATTTCTAAATTACAATAAAAGATTTGGGTCATGAATAAAAATTGTATAAACATAAAACATTCAAAACATAATAAGTATGTTGTTTGTATAACATCTCATTATACTGAAATAATAAACATAAAAGAGTTTAAGAACATGTTACATAAATGAATTTGGTATCATATTAGTATAATATGTATTCAAAACAATATAACATAGTTTAAGGACATGGGATATATAGGTGAAATTGCTATCATATCAGTATAATATGTGTATATAGACATTGCATATTGTCCAAAACCCTATATTTTGGTATCATGTTAGTATATTATCAGTATAATATCTGTAAGCAATAATATCAAGTACAAAAAATTAAACTTACAAAGGAGGAGATAGGTTGGCCTGGGGTGATCAGTTTGTAGAACGATTCCTTATCAGTGATATCAGCGATTGAAAAATAAAAAACTAGAATCAAATTGTTCTCACAATCATGGTATACTTTATTTGACCTAAATAATGTGACAGATGCTAACATCAATGTATTATAAATAACAACAATATTCGGAATGCAAACTTGATCTCTAGGAAAACTTACTTCGAGTGCTTTAGCCGACCCTTTTGAATCTACTCATCAAACTCAGCTACAACACTACTATCTATATCTTCAAGCAGACAGATGCCTAAGGGGGATAGTCGTCCCTTTACAATCTCTTTTCCTTTACGTTTACCTCCAGCGGGACGCCTCCCCCTTTTATTAACTATAGGAGGTGGAAGAAGTGGAGTGTGATCTTTAGTAGAGACGGCTGAAGTCGCTACATTGACCACCGACTCAATAATTTCATCAATCGTGGTTTCACATTCAATAGGTGCATGATCTTTTGATTCATCCTTGTTAGCAACTTAGGTTAGTGAAATTAAATGAGAAATGTCCTAAAAGTAGATAAATTAAGGACAATTAGATTCAGAAAAACTACAAAAGCATAATCTTGAATTAATAAAAAAATCGTATTCGTGATCTTACCAGGGTTGATGATGTTCTCCCTCCTTCTTTCACCTTCAGTTATTGTTGAGTAGGCCTTTAACATAAAAATGTACAATATTAATGGATAATGAAAATAAATGTAAATGACAAATCACAATTCAAATAAAGTGTTCAAAATTACCTTATTCTTTTTGTCAGTATCACTAAGAATCTCTTGCAATGCCGTCAAAATCTAACTTGCAGCTTCAACTTCTGTACATTTTTCCCTATTAGCGTATTCTTCTTTACAGTCTTTTGCTTTATTTACATAATCTTCCTACATGAAAAATGAAAAATTTAGTGAGCCAAATGAATGTATCGAGTTCGTATAACATCAATATACACAAGCAAACAGTAAATAACAGCAAGCATATAGTATATAATATATTATACTCATGGAATAATGTAGGTATATAAATGGTATACTACTATCATATCATTACTATATTGCAATGAAAGTCTAAAAGAATTTATTAGTTTTGAAGCTTGAAACATTTACCTTCTGTAATAAGAATTTTAGATAATTAATTTCTTCAAAAATCTTATCAAAACCCTCTTTAAACATTATTTTGATCTTGTTACAATAATTGCATTGCCTTCCAAGTATACTCATGGTTGCGACAGCCTTATTTACGGGAATATTATTGTTAATAGGTTTATTTACAAGAGATGGCAAAATAAATATTGGGGGATCAACAAAAACATCGTAATCTAGAAATTGATGTTCGCCCCCATCTTGTTCTGCAATCAAGCCATCCATGTATGGCTGCAGTAGCTCATTGGGGCTTGTTACAAAACTTTTGAATTGAAAATAGAAAAATATGATACTATAAGAAATTTGACAACAAAGAATAGTTCAATTATGATATAAATGTTGTGTATAATATATGATCAAATACATGAAAATTACCTTATTAACAGATAAATTGTTCAGCACCTTCTCCATGCTCTTAAAATTGGGCATGCCAATGCAAGTCCAGTTTAGTATACGAGGAAATCCATTGATTCATTGATTGGCAAACAAACCATCAGTATCAACAAAACACTCATAAAACCAAACTTGTAATGCGATTGGGAACCCAAGAAGCCTGTACATGATCGAGTATTTTCCCCTCCCAGCTTCTAGTCGGATTGCATTCGCTACAAAATTACCCTTCATGGATTCTATTATTGTGTCAAAAAGAGCCCTGCCCCAGGGATAATTCATATATTCACCAGTTTGTACAAGTTCAAAATCAACTTCATTTACCAACTTTTCCATTTTATTAGGAAACAAAAAATAATTAATGAAGAATAAAAATGCAATCTACACAGCATCATCATCATTCTCCCATAACCTATTTGTAAATGCGTCAACTATAAAGTTCTTATTTATACAAGCCACTCCCTTAAAGTATTTTTCCTTCAAAATTTTAACATCAAAACCAGTTGTAATGTTTCTGATTTTTCTGGTGCATTTCAAACCCATTATCATTGCAAATTCAACTATGGAGAATTTTGCAATAATGTTATTGAAATTGAAGACTAGAATAGACTCGTCTTCTTGAACAACCTCTCTCAACAATATGGTATGAACAATCTGAGGTTGCCAAAGCAATTGCCTCATATCAAGAAAGTGGCCAAAACAAGTCTCTCGGAACTTGAGCAACTGCTAATCTGTCAGAGTGGAAATCAACATGTTGCGTGCATTCAAGTTCGTCAAGCACCCAACCTTAGCTAAGTATCTATCTTTAGGTTTAACAATATATTGATATTCCTGCAAGTGTATAATACCAAAATAACATGTTAAAAAGTATATAATAACAAAATAAAAAGGTGTATAATATCAGAATAATCATTCCAATGAATATAACATCATTATACATCTTTATATCATAATAACATTATAATAGTATATCATCTTTATACTCTATTATCATAGTTCAAAGAAAGTTGAATTGACCACACAACCATTCAATATCACATTCAGACAAATACGAATACAAGATTCGGAAGAGTGACATTTACCTAGTTCTCAGCATTTACATTCATCCTGTTGGTAGAGGATGAACACTCGTTGTTCATTGTAACAGTGGAAATCACAAGTAAATGAATAACTAAATCGAAGAAGACAGAGTGATTAGGGCACAAAAATGAAAACAACTAGAATCGAAAGCTGAATCGCAAAGATGTGATTTGTGCGCATGTATACATACATACATTCATATATATATATATATATAAATATAATATGTATGATAATTCTGAATGAATAATAGGGGTATAACATAAGAATAATGCATGTATAATATTTGAATAACGGGAAAATATGCGTGAATAGTGGTATAATTTGAAGATAATATCTAAATAATTGAAGTATAAAAATTGTTCGGTCATTTGGCAAAAAAATTCAAGATGAATAATGCGAGGATAAACGAATAATGAGCACATATATATATATATATATATATATATATATGTGTGTGTGTGTGTGTGTGTGTGTGTGTGTGTGTGTGTGTGTGTATGTATATGTATGTATGTATGTATACTTTAATTTTGCCTGAATAATGTGGATATAACAAAAGAATAATTCATGTATAATGTGACACCCCGGCTCCCACTCCGGGAGCCGTCCATCGCTATGCCTCACGTCGGGGCCTAGCGCTGAGACTCACGCTCTCCTTCGGTTATTCTGCCGTGCGTGCAGGATAAATCACATCAATCCTTAGACGTCGGAGACCGCGGTCATCACTAACCATTTTCTAAATTCGTACAATCAGTGCCCCTCCTTACCAATAGACTCAGTGGATTAAAATATAAAAATCATTTCCTACGATTGTTCGCTAACAGTACATTATATCAAAACATGTCACCAGAATTTTCACAAGAATATTTACTATAAATCAAGATACAGCGGTGGAAACCATCAAAATCATCAACCCGTACAGTAAGGTTTCAAGTATGACTGAAAATATACATGTCATGTGCCTTTGAAGGCATTATCTCAAAATACATCTCAAAACTTAGTATGAAAAACTGGGTCAAAGAGCTAAATTTCCAAACAACATTTTAAAATACACAATATTTCCAAAAGGAAATAAATGGCCACATGGCTTGTTCAAAATATATACATGATTTGTGAAAATTGAGACAAAAGAAACAAGAATACAAGTCCAACAGTGACCTTCCAGTGAGATCACCTATCAATCCCTGAATCAACTGGTCAACTAATGTACTCCACCTCTGTGAGTACCTGTAAAAGAAAATGGGGTGACCTCGAGAGCCTAGTAGATCATCCCTACACATCACTAGCATTATATAAACCAAAATCCTAAACATGCACACACTTTCATTACATTAATCGTTTCAAATAGTCATTTGTTTTGTTGTACCCTAAGACCGAAAGAGATCTTCTCCTAGTGTTCCTCAGTGCCCAGAAATCGAACCCAGTTGATAACTCCTCGAGCTACGCTACCATACCCGACCCTGGCACACACCCAAGAACAGGTGCAATGGTGTACGACCAATGCTCACCCGTCCAAGGAACTCTTAGCTGTCGCAGGTGGCTCCATTATGAACACCGTCAATGGGATCTGAAAGACGTCGTGCAGCAAATATGGCCACGTCCACGAGTCGTCAACAGATGCCACCATCACGCCGGTACGTGGAATTTTGAGTCTTAATTTGATCTTCTTAAGTTTCCAATCATTTTCATTCCATACCATATGATCATGTGATACTCATGAATAATGATGCAATTCAGATAATGAAACTATCCTATCAGTCATGCATGATATTCACCCAAATAATAATAAAGCATGTAACCAGACATTATGCTCAATTAACAATCAAAACATTCCAGAATCATATCCCTCCTAGCATGCATCTATCATCCTATGCTACACAAACATCATGCCTTGAACTTCAAGCCTACATAATACTAGTGAGCAAGAGAATCCCGCCCACCTAATAACGCAGAACGACCCTTGTGCCTACTCACGAGGATCACGCTCGAAGTCCACAATCTAAAATGATTAAACCTCGTCATTCACTCCAAATCACCAAAAATCCCCCTTCAACAATAGTACAAAAATCCAAATTTCTATTTTTTCGACAAAAAATGCGAAATTATAGTCAATGCGTTCTAAATTAAGAATAACACACATTTAAAACTGACTGCAACGTCAAAAGAAGAATAGATTAAGTTTTATCACCTCTCAAAGGATTTGCACCTTCATAAACCCTCCATATAGGTGAAATTTATCTGGATCCATAAAAAACTGCAATTGAATAGTTAAAACTTCTAGAATTCAGTTCTAAGTCAATAAACTCTCAGTTTAGAAGGAAAATCCGAGCTTCTTTGGTTCTGGATCATCTTATACATTAAAAAACCTCAAACCTTCATTTTTGAAAATTGAATCTGAATGAATATACAGATCTTGAACTAAACGATTAAGAGGTTCAGATTCCTACGTTAGATCTTGAGATCCTCCTTGAATCAGCTCTGGACCGTCTCTCTGAAGCTCTGGATCGATTTGGGAAACTTTGTGCATGAAATGATGAAGTCAAGGGCTTGAATCTATTTAAATCTCGCGTAATTACCACAGTCAGCACTTTATGGACCACGGTCACCCATGTGACCTAATTTTTTTTGTGATTTTCCACTGATTACCGCGGTTGGCCTTCATTGACCGCAGTCGACAGTGTGATATCTTGTTTTTCAATGTTTTTCCCCATTATCCAACATTCTGATTTATTTTATTCTCATACCATACTATATAATAATCATTTAAAACATGTTTTTAAACAATTTTACATTTATTTTATAATTTTTAAAAATTTATTTTCGATGTGTACGCGTTTGAGAAATTTGGGGTTTTACAATCTACCCCCCTTAAAAGAAATTTCATCCTCGAAATTTAAATAAAAGGTACCTGTGTAATTTGTCCAGTCAGGTGTTCGTAGTGAAGAGATCTTGGAACTTTCTCTGCATCTTACTCTCCAGCTCCCACGTCGCCTCCTCTAGGTTATGATGCCTCCACAAAACCTTGACCAAGGGTATGTCCTTGGTTCTGAGACTCTGCACCTTATGATCAAGGATTCTGACAGCTGGCTCATCGTAAGTAGCATCTTCACGAAGTATGATATCCTCCTAGTAAATGACATGAGAAGGGTCTGGCTCTCATATCTGTCTATACTCAGATTGTACTGAATAATTAGCTAATACATCTGTGCAATCTCCTCATCCTTACGATTAGATTTTCTACTAAGCGCATTAGCAACAACATTCACCTTGCCTGGATGGTAGTGTAGCTGAACATCATAATCATTCAAGAACTCTAGCCATCTCCTCTGGCGAAGATTCGGTTCCTTTTGAGTATAGATGTATTTGAGGCTCTTATGGTCTAAATATAAATCAAAATTCTCACCATAAAGATAATGCCTCCAAAGCTTAAGTGCAAACACGATTACTGCAAGCTCCAGATCGTGTGTGGGGTAATTTGGCTCATGTGGCTTTAGCTGCCGTGAAGCATAAGCCACTACTTGTCCTTCCTGCATCAGTACTGCACCCAATCCGTTGAGTGATGCATCTGTGCATAGGGTGTTCTTCACACCATGGGTAGGTGTGATCAAAACTGGTGCTGAAGTCAACCATCTCTTCAATTCCTAAAATGACTCCTCACACTTATCATTCCAAATGAACTTTTCTCCTTTCCTGGTCAACTTCGTCATTGGACCTACTAACTTAGAGAAATATTTAATAAACCTGTTGTAGTACCCAGCTAACCTAAGAAAAATCTTGATCTCTATAACTGTGGTGGGTTGCTTCCAGTCAAATACTGTTTGTACTTTCTCTGGGTCCACTGCTATCCCCTTAGTTGAGACTACGTGGCCAAGAAACTTGACCTTCTCCATCCAGAACTCGCACTTGCTAAACTTGGCATATAACTGGTTCTTTCTCAAAATCTCCAAGACTATATGCAAGTGCTGCTCGTGCTCAGCATATGTACGGGAATATATCAGAATGTCATCCATAAAAACTACGAAAAACTGATTTAAGAATTGGTTGAAGACTCTGTTCATGAGATCCATAAATGCAGCTGGAGCATTGTCAACCCAAAATGCATCACTACAAACTCAAAGTGACCATAATGTGTCCTGAAGGCTGTCTTCTGTATATCAGACTCCCGAATCCTCAACTGGTGGTACCCTGACCTCAGATTGATCTTAGAAAAGTACTGTGCCCCTCTCAATTGATCAAAGAGGTCATCGATCCTCGGCAATGGATACTTGTTCTTGATTGTAACATGATTCAACTTTTGGTAGTCGATACACAACCTCATGCATCCATCATTCTTTCTAACAAATAAGACCAGAACTCCCCAGGGTGACTCGCTCTGTCTGATAAAACCTTTTGCCTAAAGTTCGTCTAACTGTGTCTTCAGCTCTTTCAGCTCCACTGGTGCTATTCTGTATGGTGGAATAGCTATGGGATTGGTACCAGGATGCAGCTCAATGTTAAACTCCATCTGCCTGTGTGTTGGAAGTCCAGGCAACTCATTAGGGAACACATCAATATAATTACATACCACAGGTATCACCTGAATCTCCTCAGTCCCTTCTGCATCCTCCTCCACTAATAGCTGCCTGAAATCAAATTTCTGCTTAATAGCATACAAGAAAGCTAAAAGACTCCTTGGCAACCTCTGTACGTTCCCATCAATCCTGAGTAACTCACCAGATGGCAACCTAACGGTAACTCTCTATCTCTGGCAATCAATCTATGCCTGATACTAGGTCAACCAATCCATCCCTAGTATCACACCATAGCCACTAAAATGCAGCATGCAGAGATCTACTAAAATCAGCCGATTTCCAAATGTGAGTTCACACTTACACAACTTCTTCGAACTCGCAGAATTGCCAATCGACGTAACCACCTCGAAAGACTTAGTCAAAGGACTCGTCACCAACTGTAACTTATTAACATCCTCAGAGATAAAAGATCTAGTAACACCAGAATCAAATAACACCTGCACAACAACGCCAAACAACAAAAATGTGCCTGCCACCGCTGAAGTGGGATTTGTCTGGCTGTCGGCTGCGTACAAGTGAGCCTGAGTCTACTGTTGCTGCTATGGCTTATCTGCCTGAGAAAGCATCTCTGGTCGCGGCTGTGGTGCAAGAGTCACTGCTCTAACAGGGCAATCTCTAGCTATGTGCCCCTCATGATGGCATGTATAACACAGCCCCTTCCTCTTCGCCTCCTCTCACTGCGGATCTATAGGTTGGTCAGGACGAGGTGGTTGTCTCTACCGTCTACCCCAGGTCTGTGCCGATCTCTGAGCCTGAGGTGCTCTCTGTGCACCCTGACCACTCGGCCTCACCTGTGAAGGTCTGCAGACTGATCTGACCATGTCCTCTTCCTACCCCTCAGTGTCTGCTCAACCTCCAGGTCCCTCTCAACCATCTGCGCTCTCTCCACTGCATCTAATAAGGTCGCCAGCTTAAATGGTGCCATGATCTTTCAGATATCAATCCTCAATCCCTCAACAAAACGATCCACCTTGGACTGCTCATTTGCAAACAAAATAGGAGCAAATCTACATAGCTCTGTGAAGCTCTGCTCATACTTTATAACAGTCATGCCTTTCTGCGCTAGTCGGGCCAACTCTGACTGCAGCTGCTTCTTTCTCGTCATGGATAAGAATTTATTACAAAATCAAATCTTAAAGTCCTCCCATGACATGGTTAACTGATCAATGGTGGGATCGGCTACAATCATCTCACACCAATGGTAGGCTGGTCGTACCAATTGATGCACGACAAGTACCACTCTCTTGGGCCCAACTGCCCCCATACCGTCCAAGTACTTATTCATCTTAGAGAACCACCTGTCTGCTAGCATGTAATCACCTGTCCCCTCGAATGTACTAGGACACAACTTCTAGAACTCTACTAGAAAATCCTTCTGCTCCCTGTCAAAATCGGCTGATCGACTCTGTGGCACTGCCTCCATGGATGTAGACCCCTGTTGTGCCTGAGGCTGAGCCTATGCCAGTGGCTCTGTTGGTAAATGTGGCTACACTTGTGGTTGTACTATTACTGATGGCTATGTAGATGCTGATGGCTGTAGGGTCCTAATAGCCTGCTCCATTGCCCTCTGCATCATCTTTGTAGTAGCCTCTGGTGTCAAAGCAATCACAGCTAGTGCTGCTACCACAGATGTACCCTCATCACTAGGCCTCGGCTCTATATTAGCCTCACCTCAGCCTCTACCTCCTCTGGGTCTACCTCTACCATGTCCTCTCAGCATTGTCTACAAGTCAAAAAAATCATTTCCAGTATCCAATATCTTAATCATGAGGAAACAAAAATTTCAATAACTGAACGTAATGTAAACTTTATTTTCATTTCCATTTCAGTTTCAAACCCTTTTTCCTCAAATCTTTTGACACTGTGACTTGTGATAATACCAAGTAATTTAAACCTACCTATAACTGTCTCGTCGTCGTACTACTATGGTTCTAAATTCAAATCTCTAAGTTCTCGATTTGTTTCAGTGGTCTAAAGATTTATGCTTCTAAGTCAACATCAATATTGTTTGTTTCTGGGTACAGGAATTCGGATAAAATACTCAAATAAATCATACTACATATGTATTAAAAAAAATCACCCAACAAACAAGCAAACAATGCACACTGGCATAATGGAACCAAGATTCCATTACGGCTAGTATATTTACGCCAACTCCTGGTCTCGAAGGATGATACAAGACCCGCCATACGCGACCGTCCCATACTAGTAGAATACAATGCGTGCAAGTTCTTCCAAAGAGTCCGTTCATTGCCCATTACAATTTTGCAAGTGTCTCGCTCCCTAAGGCTGACACAAGACCCACCATACGCGACTGTCCCATACCTAGTAGAATACAGTGCATACCAGTTCTGTTGAAGGAACCGACCACTCACCATACCTGGTCGTTAGTTTCTGAGTTCAGTTTTCTTTTATACCTCATCATCTCTAAGCATACCACACTGAGAATTCTCACCATAGTATTACAGAAAGATCTACGATACAGGATCCTCCTAAACTGTGTCATGACCAATCAAGTGTGCGTTTTCACGTTATCAATCTCTATCTTATGCCCTAAAGCTTTTAATTTATGATCCACTGTACCTTCTGGCACACCTGGTATTTACCTAGACCTAGTGTTTTCATACTAAGTACATTTTTTCTATGTAATACCATCAGTCCCAAGTCTCAGACAATTCCTAAGTAGCGCAACACTCGCAGGGAGCAAAGCTTCCACCTACAGGGCTACTATCCATACTTTGTCCACCTGCAACTGGTAATTCAAGCACGTTGGTATCACCTAAGTCTTTTTTATACTTCTAGCCATCTAGTCACTTACTCGTGATTACTACTCATTTTTTTTGTTCACTTTTTCAAAAATCAAAACTAGTGAAAATTCCATTTCCAGTGAAAACAAAATCCGGTGACCATTTCCAGTGGAAAACCAAGTCCAGAATATTCCATCAGACTAAACTCTTTTCCCAAAGAGCTACTAGCTGAGGTTAGATACCACTTTGTGGTATCAGACAAAATATGTGCCCAATGAAAAACCAAATCTGGTACTCTGATACCACCCTGTGGTATTAGACAAAATATGTGCCCAGTGAACTACTAGCTAGCTCTGTACCACCCTGTGGTATCAACCAAAATATGTGCCCAATGAACTACTAGCTAGCTCTAATACCACCCTGTGGTATTAGACAAAATATGTGCCAAGTGAACTACTAGCTAGCTCTGATACCACATTGTGACACCCCAGCCCCTGCTCCGGGAACCATCCATCGCTATGCCTCACGTCGGGGCCCAGTGTTGAGACTCGCGCTCCCCTTCGGCTATTTGACCGTGCATGCGGGATAAATCACATCAATCCTTCATCACTAACCATTTTCTAAATCAGTACAATCGGTGCCCCTCCTTACCACTAGACTAAGTGGATTAAAATATAAAAATCATTTACTACATATGTTCACTAACAGTACATTATATCAAAACATGTCACTAAAATGTTCACAATAATTTTTATAATAAATCAAGATACAGCAGCGGAAACCATCGAAATCATCAACCCATACAGTAGGGTTTTATGTATGACTGAAAATATACATGTCACGTGCCTCTAAAAGCATTATCTCAAAATACATCTCAAAACTTAGTATCAAAAACTGGGTCAAAGAGCTAAATTTCCAAACAACATTTTAAAATATACAATAGTCCCAAAAGGAAATAAATGGCCACATGGCCTGTTCAAAATATATACATGATTTGTGAAAATTGAGACAAAAAAACAAGAATACAAGTCCAACAGTGACCTCCCAGTGAGATCACCTACCAATCCTTGAATCAACTGGTCAACTAGTGTACTCCACCTCTGCGAGTACCTATAAAAGAAAATGGGGTGAGCTCGAGAGCCTAGTGAATCAACCTTACACATCACTAGCATTATATAAACCAAAATCCAAAACATGCACACTTTCATTACATTAATCGTTTCAAATAGTCATTTGTTTTGTTGTACCCTACGACTGAAAGAGATCTTCTCCCGATGTTCCTTAGTGCCCAGAAATCGAGCCCAGTCGATAGTGCCTCGAGCTACGCTACCGTACCCGACCCTAGCACACACCAAAGAATAGGTGCAATGGTGTACGACCAATTCTCACCCGTCCGAGTAACTCTCAGCTATCACAAGCGGCTCTATTATGGAGACTGACGATGGGTTCTGGAAGATTTCGCGCGGCAAATATGGCCACGTCCACGAGTCATCGACAGATGCCACCATCTCCTCGGTACATGAAATTTTTAGTCTTAATTTGATCTTCTTTAGTTTCCAATCATTTTCATTCTATACCATATCATCATGTGATACTCATGAATAGTGATGCAATTCAGATAATGAAACTATCCTATCAGTCATGCATAATATTCACCCAAATAATAATAAAGCATGTAACCAGACATTATGCTCAATTAAATCAAAACATTCCAGAATCATATCCCTCCTAGCATGCATCTATCATCCTATGCTACACAAACATCATGCCTTGAACTTTAAGCCTACATAATACTAGTGTACATTTAAACTCGGCCATGTGGCCCATTTGTTTTTATTGTAGCACTGTTGGAACTTGGTTTTTGGGCCTAATATTTGTGTATATGTGTATGTGAGACCATGGAATAGTGTTTTAGATGTATCCATAAGGTGAATGTTTCTAAATGCTTTTGAATTATAACATTTACAATATATGTATGTTTTCGTTGATGTTTTGAATTGCTGCACATGTTTATGAAAATTTCTGGTGATATGATTTTGAAATGATATTTGATCCAATAGAATGTAAAAGTATTTTCTATTACTCAAGGTGAGTTGAATTTGAAATTGGATCAAGTGTTTAAGTTTGAATTACTTGCTTTTTTTGTGTAAAGAAAGTAATTTGAAAAGGAACGAATTCACACGACTTGGCGCTCTGGTGGACACGCGCGCCGAGCTGCAATACTGGGCGATGCTCGATCGTAGAGCTATGAAAGGTTCAGCGTTGAGGTCGGGGTTTGACAAGGTCGTATCAGAGCTCAGTTAGTAGTTCTTTGGGAACAAATATTGACTAGCCTAGTAATGCAAGAATGAATGTTTCACTTGAATGAAAATTTTCACTAGATTTGATTTTTACTAGGAAACAATTTTCACTTAATTTGATTTTGAAAAGAAATAAAAGTCATCTGATAGTGACTAGGTGACTAGAAGTTTAGAAAAGATTTAGGTGATGTTAGCGCGCTTGAGTACTAGTCGCAGGCAAGATGAAAGTACTGTGGTGGCCCTGTAGGTTGAGAGCTACTTTAGTATTAGCTTTCTAGGTTGAGCTCTATTCAGGAAAGGTATGAAAAAATCTTGGGACCGATGACATCACATAGAAGTGAGATAGAATCTAAACTTGGTGATTCAATAGATGAATCAACTAGCCAAGTAGTTAACACTCTAAGTCTAGAAAGAGACCTGGTGGTGTCTTTAGGGTATAGTGGATCTATAACACCCCGTAACTTCGTGATCGTGCCACGTCGTGAGTGAACATGAGATGAATAATGACAAATGAAATAGAATCATGTACAATTTAACTACAAATGTAGACTATGTTTAGGAGTAAATAGATTATTTCATAGCACACTTGCGCTCGCGCGAAGGCGCGAATGATGTGAAAATGAAATATATTATTTGATTAAAAAAAATAATAATATAATAAAACTACATTCTATCTTTTATAGATACATATAAATAGCCGAAATAATTATTTAATTAGTAATGATAATAATAACATGGTAACATATATATACTTATAATAAGATCTATACATTAAGATGACTGGCACATATATATATATATATGCATATAGGAAAGAGATAAAAGGTATATCGTTGTAAGGTATCACAAGGTTATATATATATATATATATTTATCCATTTACATGATTAGAAAAAAATGAAAATAAAATAAACAAACTTACAAAAAAAGAAATATGCGTATATGTATGTATAGAGAATTGAGTGGTGTATGTGTGATAACATGGGGCGGTGGAATGAGGTGTGCTGAAGAAGAGTGCTGAGGGGAGTGTCGAACCATCCGGATCATGGTAGATTGAGGAAGAAGCCATTTCAGTGGCTTGCTGGATATGTGTGGTTGGTGAAATGAAGCACGAACTGAAGAAGGAGAAAACCGAAGCAGGATAGAAAACATAGGAGAATTGGTGGTGAGCAAGCAAAGAATGAAGAAGCAGATGGGGTGTATTCTGTAGTGCCTGCTATTACCGAATAAAGAAGAAGAAGAACAAAACGAAGGGAAAGTTACAGCATGGCACCACGAACAGAGAAAGAGAGAACAGAGGAAGGTAGCAGTTGTTCGTGATTGTCAAAACAGGGAACGTGACATGAAGTAGGAACCAGAGAATTCTGGTCATGTACTACTCGCCGAGGGACACCAATAGAGGAGATGATCGCGAATTGCTGGAGCAGGCCGTGCCATTGCTGCTGCTCTGTCGTTGTTGCTGGCCGAGAAGTGTGTGCAGTTGCTGCTGCGCACGTTGCTGCTATGGAATGGTGAAGAAGACGGAGCAACTGCCATGTGAAATTGATCCGCGAGCTGCAGCTGCTGGCGTGTAACAAAGAAGAAGCTGCTGCGCAGCATGGGTGAAAAAGAAAGCAGATGAGCGGTTGCAGTGTTGCTGTTGCTATTATTGTTGTTGCTACTGCTATAACTGCCGAACGAGGAAGAAGAACGAGAGCAATGCACTGTTTTGGGATGGCTGCTACTGCTGTTAATCAAGAAAGAAGAATGGGGTGCTGATATTGAAAAGTTTAAAATAGGGGAGCAGCTGTGTTTCTGTGTGGAATGAAGTGGCTGCTCGGGATGATTGATAAGGTGAACAGAGGAAGACGAGTTGAAGCTGCTGCTACAGAATGAAGATGAAGTAGCTGTGCTGCCGTGAACATGCACAGAGGAACGAAGAATGGAGAGGATGAGAAGCTGGTTTTTTTTAGTGTTCGTCGGCTGCTGGAAACAGAGGAGAGGAAGTTTGATCTTCTTCTCTGGTTTGTGGTTGGATTGGAGCACGATGAGATTGATCACTACCTGGTTTTAATTTGAATTACAGACTGTTCAACAGAAGGTAGAAGGAATATTTGCTCCAATTTACTGGTTCAGCCGATTGGTGGAAACAGAGGAGATGGGAGGTTCAAGTTAAGGGTTCAAGCCGATCGGTGAAATAGGGAAGGTAAGAAATTTTTGGTTTTTGATTATTTGATCCTATTGGGTGTTTGAATGAATTGTTTTGGAATCTAAGATGTTGGAATGGTTGGTATGGATTAACTTATGAAGGGAAAAATTTTGATGCGTGTTCTTGACGATGGAATTTCCAGTTTCATAACTGAAAAATGTTTGTTCCAAAAAGAAGAAAATCAAATACCAAATTTGATTATTTGATTGAACTGTATTTTATGACTAATTTGCTGGGGATTTGGATATTGGAAAAGTTTAATGTGGATTAAATCGATGGAAAGGAATTGAAATTCGGATGCACGTTTTGATCTTTAAAATTTTTGTTTCATGTTGAACAGAAGCGAAACAAACACGCTCGAAATTTTCTGGGATTGAAGACGTGAACTTAAACTTTAATTGAGAGTTAGAATCGAAAGGTGTGACGTTTATTTTAAATCGTTTATTATTCATGTATTTATTTATTTAATCATTCAAATCTTGTAACCGTAAATAAAATGTATTAGAACGAAAAACACTAAAATAAATTTAATTTAAATTTTAGATAGTAAGAGATTATTTTAATGATTCTCATTACGAAAGCAAAACAGAATCAGAAATTAGAGACTAGATGTAAATAGGAATTAATTAAAGTAATTACAAAAGGAATTTAGAAAAATTATTTAATAATTCAAATTAAATAAATTTAATATTAGATTATTTATTGATTTTTGAATACGAGGATAAGTTGATTTAATAAAATTAGATTAATTAATCTTTTAAATTAGGATTGGAAAGAAAATAGTTTTTCAACATATTAATAGTTCTGTTTGATATTAAAAGTTCAAGATTTAATTATTTAAATTAGTCGAAAAAAATGAAAAATAAACTTCTGAAAGCCTTGAAATTTTTATAAGGAGGAAATGGAATTTTAAGCTTTGAAACTAAACATGTGATATTTAGAAGTCTTATTTTGTTCGTAATTAAAATTATTGTGATATTAATAAATTAGTTTTAACGTGAAGATTAAGGCATTAGAAAATCTAATCAAAGTTTTAATTTCGAATTAAGGAAATTTAGAAGACTCCGAAACTATTTTAATTGAAATTTTAGAATAACCCTAAATTGGTTGGAAGTAATGTTTGAAATTCATAATTATCTTAGGAATTAATTAAGCTTACGAGTAATTCTATTAAGTGTTACAGATTATACGTATATTAGCATATTGAGGATCTCGAAGAAAAGCAAGGAGCCACGAAGATTAGCGAAATTAGCTTGGCGTGACTTCCTTGCTCATTTGTATTATACGAATTTAAGATTTAAAACATTTGGTTGAATAGTTTTAGGATTATTAGAGTTTTGTTATAAAATTGATTGAACTTCTTTGGCGTGCTTGGATGATGGTGTGATGATTTATTTAAATTGTGCCTTGTTTATTTATAGCATGCATTAATAGGAAATCATGCATTTAGATTCCATTATTTACTCATGTGAATAACCTACATTATTTGATTTATTTTCCATAAGATGCGTGATGTTGGCATGATTGAAATTGTTTGTAAAAACTAAAATAAGACGATGGTTCATTAAGAATTCACATACCGGTACGATTGACGAGCCTGAAGCGAATCGAGGTGGCATCTCCTATATATCACCGCTTGAGATTGTCGAGCTACAAGGCGGATCGTAGGTATTCCCACCCGAAGCTAACTGTGACAGCTCGAAGTCTTTGGGAGATGGTATGAGTCGCGATAAGTACACTCTCTTAGACTGTGATGTGAGTATCGATTGTTTTAGATGGTTATTGGAACCTTCTGAGATTTGATTGGATCACAGGAAATACCGAGAGGCATCTCAACCCTCTTCCGGTCTTAGACTACAACTAAAATAAATGAATGTTTGAACGCCTAATGTTTGAAAGTGTTTGTAATGTTTTGGATTGGGTCTGTATAATACATGTAATGTGTAGTATCGATCCACTGAGCTTTCGAGCTCACTACCACTTTATTTTTCAGGTACACCTGGACGTAGAATATGTTGACTTACATCAGAAGACTCGTACTCAGATTAGACACCTCAAGGGGAGGTCGTCCAGGATAGGTGACTTGGAAGTCATATTTTATGTAATTTACTGGATTGTTTTAAATTATTTACATTAGTTTAATTTCGATTGTTTTATCTTTCAATGACTTTCCTTGTGTAATGATTTTGGTTTAAATGAATGGTTTAAAAGTATTTCGCTGCATTGCTCATGATTTATTCGGTAAAATTATTGTGATTTTCTATCTTTCACTGAATATTTTTATAGAAATTGACTTGAGAACAAAGGGTTATGAACTTGATTTTGAAGAAAAGATTTTGATAAAAGAAAAACTTTTAGTAGCATCTTGATTTTTCAATGGACGACGATCCACACGTGAGGTAACACTTGAACGGAGGTCCGGCGAAAATTGGAGTGTTACAGGATCTAAAGACATATGTTACAGACTGATAATGTGATTACGTACACTTGTATTGGTCAAGACTCGATTCAAGAAGATCTTGTAGTTTTTTGATTTCTGTGCAGTATGGGATGCATAGAGATTTAGGGGTATGAAGGAATTCAGGATTCGAAGATTGGCGGACCATTTATGATGAGTGATCGATTCTTGGGCAGAACTTGTATGCACTGTATTCTACTAGAATGGGAAAATCGCGTATGGTGGGTTTGCGTCAACCCTAGGGAGCGAGACACTTACGAAATTGTAATGGGCAATGAACAGACTTTTTGGAAGAACTTGCATGCATTGTATTCTATTGGTATGGGATGATCGCATATGGTGGGTCTTGCATCATCCTTAGATACTAGGATTTGGCATAAATATACTAGCCATAATGGAACATGGATTCCATTATGCCAACATGCATTGTTTGATTGTTTGTTGGGTGTTTGTGTGTGATGTATATAGCATATTATTTTGAATATTGTTACCCGAATTCCTATATCCAAAAACAAATTAAATGTTGTCGACTTAAACCCTTAACCACAGAGACAAATCAAAAACCTAGAGACGTGAACTTAGAGTCACAGTAGTACGATAAATAGGAAGGGTATAGGTGGGCTTGTAATGAATGGTTATTATCACAATTCAAGGTATCCAAATTAAAGCAGAAATGTAGTATGTTATTTTCAAATTATTAAAATTTTTGCTTCAATATGAATAAACTGCTGGATACTAAAAAGGAAAATTTTAATTGTAATAATGCTGAGAGGAAGAGGATCAGGTAGACCTCGTTAAGGCATGGTGAGGGAGGTGGCCAATGATTAGCTAGTTCAGAGAGATGGGGGTGTTACAGGGACAGCGATACCCACTGCTATTATTGTGTCACCAGATGTACTAACAAATATGACACAAAGAGCAGTGGATCGGGCCATGATGAGCCGATGTCCGGCAGAGTCCTCATAGCAGCCAATCCAGCCTCCAGTACCCGTATAGCTACCGACACCATTACTAGTATTGTCTAAGCCAGTGATACTAGCACCATACCATTGGAGTACCTGGTATAGACTTCGAACAGATCTGCTAGCTATGATAGAGAGTAGAGAGACCTAGTGATAGAGTTTCAGAACTTGCGTCCCAATTCATTTGAGGGCTCAGTAGATCATGTGGCAGCAGATAGGTGGTTCATTAAGATGGACAAGCACTTGACGGTGATAGGGGTGATAGGACCCAGAAGAGTAGCATTGGTAGTGTATCAAATGGTAGGTCCAGCCTACCATTGGTGGTAGATGATCATGAGTCATCTTACTATCGATGAGTCAACGATGTCTTGGGATGAGTTCAAGACATTGTTCTCTAAGACAATTTTCTTATTTGCATAGAGGACTAAGCTGTGGTTAGAGTTTGTTTGACTAATGCAAAAGACCATGTCAGTCTCAGAGTATAAGCACAAACTTACCAAAACGTCTAGGTTTTGCCCTAAGATGGTTATGGACAAGTAGTCCAGAGTAGTCAGATTTATTGAGGGCATGAGAGTTGATATTAGGAAGTTGATCAAATTGTTGAGACTGGCTACTTTCAGAAAAGTAGTTGTGAGGGCACAGTTTGTAGAGATAGAAATCTGGAGTTCGAGCAGTTTTTGAGGAGTAGGCAAAAAAGACCACATTTAGATTAGACTTCAGGAGCCCCATAGCAGAGACTGGGTAGACAAACACCATCTAGAGCACCTACTATTCAAACTCAGACTCTGGCTACCAGACAGCAGTAGTAGCAGACTACACCTGATCAGATGAGCACTGGCGCATCAATTTGTGGTTTGGGTGCAGTATTGATGCAGCAGGGACAAGTAGTGGCTTATGCTTCATGGCAGTTGAAGCCACATGAGTAGAATTGCCCCACACATGATCTGGAGCTTGCAGCAATAAAGTTTGCACTTAAGATTTGGAGGCATTATCTTTATAGTAGGAGTTATTATCTCTATGGTGGGAGTTTTGATCTTTATTCAGACCATAAGAGCCTCAAATATATATATACCTAAAAAGAACTAAATCTTAGACAAAGGAGATGGATTTAGTTCCTCAATGATTATGAGTTTCAACTCCACTATCATCCCAGGAAGGTGAATGTTGTTGTCGATGCTCTTAGCATAAAATCTAGTAGAAATGATGAGGTCGGCCAGATGTGTCAGCTGACTAGTAGTTATGATTTGGGTGTAGCTATTGATGAGAGACAGACATATTTGTATGCAGTGACTTGCCAACCTAATATCTTACGCCAGATCAGAAATGAGCAAAAAACCAATGAGTGGGTTACAGAGTTGATTGAGGGCGTTAGACAGGGCAAGCATACAGACTTCAGGCTTGATGCAGAGGGTCTACTCAAATTGGGGAATAGAATTTGCGTACCATGTTCTGGACAGATGAAGGGAACCATACTAGATGAGGCACACTAGACGAAGTATACTATGCATCCAGGTGGTGACAAAATGTATTAGAATCTAAAGACGATTTTCTGGTGGCGAGGGATGAAGAGAGACATGACTAATCTCCTGCTGTCTGACTTGTCAGCAAGTAAAGGCTGAGCACAGGAAACTATTAAGACTATTACAGCCACTTCCGATTACAGAATGGAAGTGGGATAATATTGCGATGGTGTAATACCCCAGAATTTTGTCAAATAATCAAATAAATTAATTTCAAAATTCTTTTGAGTGCAAATTGTGGGATAACACATGAAAAATAAAATAAATTAGAGTTATAGTG
>JAJIYU010000488.1:0-52450 GCA_030144865.1 Tinospora cordifolia
TATCATACAATGATCATTAAAAACAAGTTTTCAATCATTTTTATATTTATTTTGAATTTTCAAAAATTCATGTTGACGTGGACACATTATAAGACCTAGGGTGATTACAATGGGTGTGACCCCTAGTACATTGGTGATGGAGCGATGGGTGTGACCCTAGTTCCTAGGTTGGGTAATTGGTGTGCCCCTATTCCATTAGAATCTGGCATATAGTGTATTTTTCTCATTTTTTTGATATGATAATGATAAGAGAACACTGGGGTTAAACCTTCCGATCTAATTTAACAACTGTTGAATAATTTAATGATTGAAATGCCTAATGTGTGCTAAATGTTTGCGTGTTTGATATTTTGACGTGAATAATACTATGAATATTTTGTGTATAAATCCACTAGGTTCTTGAGCTCACCCCACATTTCCATTTCAAGTGATATTTGAGGCAGTTTGTATTGATAGTACTATTGAGTACTATAGTAGCTACAAATCTCACTGTCGAGGTTGTTACCAGAGTTCTATTTTCATTAGTAGTTGGTTTAGAATGGATGTATGACCCTCCAAACTAATTTTAAATTATTAATTGTTTTTATGGTTTTGACTTTGGCTACATAGGCCATATTTAGAGATTTTAGTTGGAAACTTTGTTCCACGTCTTATTAAACTTTAAATGTTGAAGTTAATGATTTAATTGTTTGATAATCTCTGCATACTTTCCAAGTGTTCCGCTTGATGTGTTCAAAAGGTTGATTAATCATTTATATGAGTTATGGTGTGTCTACAGTTTGAAATGTGGGGAAAGTAACGTTTGGATTATTGGCAAATGACACGTGTATACATATTTAATGTAGAATGGGCACACTTCTCCATGCGTGACCCCGATGTGACTAAAATGAAGGATCGAGAATTGACGTGTTACATATAGATTTTAAATTTAGACTTTATTTTTTATTGATATTTCATTATTTGATTTTGAACAAATCAATTGTTAGAATTATTAGTTCACATATTTTATGAGATGTAACTCGGAGTGTCCAAGAGGTTGGTGAGTTGCATATAAGTGATTTGGTGTGTCCAGTAGACTTTTGATTTGAATGTATGACAGTAGTGATCTCGACAAGACATTTTGATGTTGTTACAATGTAGCTAAGTTTGAAATATTATTAAGGATACTTTAGAGAAAATAACAAGAGAAGGCGAAAAAAGGCACAAAAATGTCATTGGTCTAAACCCTCTTTTTCTTAGTAGAATGGGAGTGATTAACATGATTGCATATGAAGATGTTCTCAAGAGGGTGTTGAAGTTGAAGCGTACATGCTATTATATTATCTAGAAGACAGGATTCAACTCTAAGAGATTGTGGATGGAGGCATCTAATTCTTGCCTTTCATGGATGATGCCTCTTTTGGTATGACTAGCACTAGTAGCACTTCCTGTAGCCTAACCTAAGGTAGGTCCAAGTGCTCAGACAACTCGAGATGACCTCTACCAGTAGTTTGAGTGGCACATCTAGCATGACCATTACCACCTAGGGCTCTTGCACCTTTTATACCTTCAAATAGAGCAGCTTAACCCATTGGTTAACCTAGGTCCCTAGTAATACCAGTTCAGCCTCACGCTCAGGCTCTACAAAGATTAGTTACTTGTTATCGATGTGGTTAATTGGGACATATGGCTTGAGAGTGCCCCTATGCAATGTAGCAGAAACCAATGTTCACACGCCAAGTCTATACTATTATTGAACAAGATGTTTTTGCTTTAGTGGTAGTGATAGAAGGTATACTACCTATTTTTGACTGCTTGGCCCATGTCTTAATTGATCCTAGTTCTACACATAGTTTTATTTTAATTTTTTATCATTTGCATTGATTTTGGGCGTCGAGTCGCAACCTCTACAATACACACTATAAGGATTCTTACCACTTGGTAGTAATATGATGACAGAGCTGGTATATCGAGATTGTCATCAAAGTTGCATATTTACAGATGATGATAGATTTGATTCTCCTTGGCATGACTAACTTTGATGTGATCCTTATGATGGATTGGCTATCAACTTATCATGGTTAGGTAGACTATTTTGAGAAGGTGGTGACCTTTCACATACTAGGACAGTCAGTGATCATTTTTATTAGTGATAGTAAAACCAATGGTAAACCTTGACAAATGGGCAAAGGCCTTTAGACACTATTAGCTCTCTTGAAAGGGGAACACTTATATAGACTACACATTTGGAAGATCCCCATTGTCTCTAAGTTTTCATATGATTTTCCAATGGAGTTGTCTGGCTTTCCCCTGCATTGGGAGTTAGAGCTTTCCATAGGGTTGATTATGGGGTGAGTGCTTATATACATTCCCATCTATTAGATGACTCCTACTGAGTAGAAAGAGCTCAAGGTGAAAATAGATGAGTTAATGGCGTCTCCATGGGAGCTTATGTGCTATTTGTAAGGAAGAAAGATGGTTCCTTGAGGTTATATATTGACCATTGACAGCTAAACAAAGCGAGAATTAAGAACAAGTACCTACTTCCTCACATCAACGATTTGTTTGATTAATTGAAGGGTTCAAGGTTATTTTCTAAGATTGACTTGAGGTCAAACTATTACTAGTTGTAGATTTGAGGAGATGAAGTTTACAAGACTGCCTTTCACACTCGCTATGGACTTTATGCATTCTTAGTGATACCATTTGGATTAACAAATGCACTTGTTGCCTTTATGGATATAATAAACATGGTCTTTTAGAGATACTTGAACCAATTTACTGTTGTATTCATTGATGATGTGTTGGTTTGCTCAAGAACCAAAGGCGATCATGAAGAACATCTTAAAGTTACCTTGAAAACATTATGGGATGATCAATTGTATGTCAAACTTGAGAAGTATGAATTTTGGAAGTAGATGATCAACTTTTTGGACAATGCAATTTCTAAGCAGGGCATAGAGGTTGATCCTATAAAGATTGAAGTAGTCACAAGATGGAAAAGGCCAAAAGTTGTGACTGAGGTTCATAGTTTCTTGGGTCTTGCTAGTTATTATCATAAATTTTAAAAGAATTTCTCCAAGATAGCAACTCCATTGACTTAATTGACTCGTAAGGATGTTGATTTCAATTGGGATGATGACTATGAGAGTGCATTCCATGAACTTAAGAATTGATTGACTACATCACCATATAGCTCCACTCGAGCTAGGAGGACTCTTTGTGATCTATAGTGATACCTACTTGAAGGGACTCAATTGTGTCTTAATGTAGAATAATCATGTTATTCCTTATGCGTCAAGACATTTTCAAAAGCATGAGCAGAACTATCCTACACATAACTTGGAGTTGACAACCATCATCTTTGTTTTGAAGGTTTAGTGACACTATCTTATTAGAGAAAAGTTTGAGTTTTTCATAGATCATAAAAACTTGAAGCACTTTTTCTCTCAGAAAGATTTGAACTTGCAACAAAAACGATGGATAGAGCTTTTAGCTAAATATAATTATGACTTGTAGTATCATCCTCAGAAGGCTAATGCAGTTGTTGATACTCTAAGTCAAAAATCCTAGACTATGGTAGCTCATTTGATGATTCAAGCATGGAGATTGTTGGAAACCACTTCTAATTTTGATCTTTGGCTTAGACTACTAGGGCCTAGAGCATATGTGTCTCACTTATACATCAAATCGACGTTGATACAAAATTTTATTAATGGGCAACAAAAAAACCTACTTTTGCTTCATTTGCATGTTAGAGCTGACAAGGAACTTTACTTTTTGTGGAAAGTGCATGAAGGTGGTAGTCTTTCCTATATGGGTAGATTTTGTATTCTTGATGAAGCTGAGCTTTGGACATCCATGCTAAATGAGGCCCATATATCTTGTTGTATAATCGAACCAAGGAATACCAAGATATATAAAGATGTTGGAAGGCACTTTCAGGGGCTTGGTACGAAGGTTGACATTGCAGATTTTGTGGCAAGGTGCTTGCCCTATCAGAAGTTAAGATAGAACATAAGAAATTGGTAGGACTTTCCAAACCACTTTCGATACCTTAGTGGAAGTAAGAGCATATTATCACAGACTTTTTTGGTTGGACTCCCCAAAACTCGAGGTGGATTCGAGTCAATTTGGAATGTTGTTGATCTATTGACAAAATTTGGCCTCTTTTTGCCAGTCTGAGCATCTGATAAGTTTGACAAGTTTGTACTAGAGGGAGATTATCATGTTGTATGTTGTGCTAGCATCCATTGTATCAAACAAAAAGGTATTATTAATTTTGGCAGAAGGTGGGATGAGCATTTATCATAGGCAAAGTTTGCCTATAATAACAGTTTCCAAGGCATCATTGCAAGGCTTCGTATGAAACTTAATATGGTAGGACTTGTTTTAAGTTATCAATATTTTTTACTAAAACTTTCTTATTTTATAATTATTTTAATTTAATTTTTAACAACTTCAAATTATGATTTTTCATCCCCAAATAATTTTATCTTCTGATTTTTACATTTTTCATTAATAATGCAATTTTGATTATTTTTCAACCTTATAATATCATTATCTATAAATATATATTAATATTATATTTTTGAATGATTTCTAAGTTATTTTTAGTTGCTGGTTTTGTACTAACTTTATTGTTTTTAGATTTTTCAGTTTATATAACATTATTTTTTAAGCTATAAAATGTATCTATCTATGTATTACATTTCTATTTTATGTATTCAAAATATAAAATTGATTGTAGTATAATAATATGATTTTTAACCTTAAAACCAATTTTCTATACTAATTATCAACCTCAAACGTGTCATTTGTCAACCTAATATTGTCAATTTCACATTAGTTAGGATTAATATTTATAATCCTATAGGCGCATACCTATGTACATATAATGATGTGTTATAATATGATTTTAATGGCGTATATTACGTGCCAATATATTTAATCTATAAAACATTACATGGTTAACATAACACGGTCTACTAAGATACACACATACACACATATATAGAATTTACATATATAGAGTTTTAGTGGGAAGAATAACATATGCTCATATTAAAGTGTCAATAATATTGTTCAAATAGAGAAGTGGTTGTGGAAGCTGAGTTAACAGGGAAGAAAAATGGTGTCAGGTTATCCATATATATATATAGATGATGTAAACTTTGGATCATAGTACTCTAATACAACTATTGTAAAGTTTGACAGCTCTCAAGATTAACCTTGTGTTACACAAGGTAGATACATACTACTTAGAATAATCTCAATCACATATAGCACATGGAGATTGAGGTATTTCTTCTCCCATGAATTTGCAATAACAATGCCAAGAGGCACTATTGTTAGTTGTTGTTATTATTATTATATATTTCTAAAATTAAAACCTGAACATAGATCATAAAGAAGGAGCTAAGAGAGAAAAAGAAGGGAACATAAGGTGTCTTTCCATGTCATGGTCGTAGCAACACAACCATGTTATCATTGTTGATGTCACGGGGTCGGAGAGTGACCGAATTTTTTGTCGCAAACCCCACCCGCACACGGGGTTGATGATTTGTAATCCGGGTTCATGCAACACAATTGAGGATCACTGCCCAACAATACCCTTCTTCCCGTGATGTACCAAGGTTCGACCTTGATCTCAGCAAATTAACTCAATTTCCCTTGTTCAAGTACACCTTCCAAGCTTAACCACTCGAGGATGATCGAGTGATTATCACGTTTACTCGAAGAAGTGACTAAGGGTCTGACCACAACTGGCACACACTCAACACTAAGTGCTCACTGTAGGGAATGATGTAACAAGGAGACAAAACACTACACACAAGATAAGGCAACTAAGAAATCACTGTATTTATCACTAAAGGGATTACAGTTTTCACCTCTCTGTGTCTTCCTAGAACACAAGTGCTCTATTTATACATAGTGATGGTCAATTGCAAGCCTACAACTAACCCTTAGATGCCCTACATGTGATTATCAGTTTTGCACTTGATCCTGATTTTTAACACACATGCATCACGCCTTTGTTAATTGCTCCTACACCTGGTCCTCGTCCCTTGCTCTTTGACTTGGTTTAGCACTCGGTTACCAACAGCCTCCACAGATCTGCACATGTGTCACGAGCACAAGCCATCTAGCACGCCCATGTGCTCTATTAATCCGGACATGTGCAATTCAAGAGCTCTGTCATGCATCCACGTAGCTAATAGTCCACCATTCTTGAATGGTAGTTCACCCTCACGTGTTTCATGCCATCTGCCCATTTGCTCCGAGATTGTAGGGTAACTGCCAAGCAGTTCGCCAACTAGGCCACATTCAAAAATCCTGGCAACTGTTATGCCATGTGCACTCTTCCACGAGCAGCCACCTGAAACACATTATGAATGTGCCCCACAATAGTGTACATTCGAGAGAACCTGCCCAGATCTTGTGTTGATGCTCTCAACAGACAATCTCCACGTTCATGATCATGGTACCCAACATGATCACGAGCTAATGGCTCTTTGCTTACTGTTTGCCACCTGGTATGCAGTTGCAACACTGAGCCACCTGGCACACCATGTGCCCTATTATTTCAGCCACTCTTAGTAACCGAATCTGAGTGTCCAGCACACTCATTCACCACATTGGCCAACTGCAATGGTACTTATTTGAACGTCCCCACGCCATTCCCCATGATCCGCAATATGGGGTTGAGTAGTTATCATGTGCCAGCTCACTGATAACCAACTCGATCATGCGCTTGGTCATGTGCCGTGACCATGACCCATCCGCTTCGGTCGTGTGTCCGTATCCGTGATCATCCACCTTGGTTGTGTGCCTATATCCATGAGCACCCATCACGATCACGTACGCACAAGCCACTCGTATGCACATTTCCACCATGCCTCGCTGAGCCGTCAGCGTATGCCTTCCAAGGCATGGGTCATTGTCGTTCCGATGAGCCATTCGTGGTTCTTTGCCTCGATCATTGCCCCCTTCCATAGGCAATGACTGTTACTTCCCTGTTCTCAGCAGCAAGAGGGTAACAGACCTCCCCCAGCAGATGAAGTTGACAGTCCTGAACAATTGCTACCTTCAGTACTACCCTTAGTGGCCTTGTCTGCATCCAGCACCCATATGGTATTCATCTGTGCAGCATCTGAGTGTTCTTCCTTGGCAAAGATAGCAGCAAGTTGTTCTTTCTTTGGACAATCCCTTGCCAAGTGAGGTCCATTGCATATAAAGCATCCAATCAACCTTGTTGGTTTCTTCGATGGTTGATCATCTTTAGTCTTGGACCCGGAATCCTTCTCGTTCTCTTGGCTGTCCATGGAACCCTGTTTGCCCTTCTCTTTCGCCTTGGTTCCATTACCATCAGTAGAGGAAGAAGTAGACTTGTAATCCACCAACGCATCTGCAACATCTATTGCACTCGGTAAATCCTTCACTCCCTGCCTCTGCAACTTCGCTTGCACCCAAGGCTGTAATCCAGAAGTAAAGTTAAACAACTTGTCCTCTTTTCCCATATTCTTGATATCCAGCATCAAGGAAGAGAATGTTTTCACATAATCTCGCACAATCCCATTCGGTTTGAGATTTCTCAATGCTTCACGAGCAATCCATGCAGCATTGCTGGGTAAGAACTGGTCCTTTAGTTCTTTCTTCATCACGTCCCAACTAAGGATCCTCGGCCTACAAGCAGAAGCATCATCATCAACACGATTACGCCACCACAGCTTTGCATCTCTTGTGAAATACATACTCGTTAGGGTTACTTTTTGATCATACAAAGTGTGGACAGTTGCAAAATATTGTTCCATATCCCAAAAGAAATTCTCGAGATCCTTGGCACTTCGCACACTAGTGAATGACTGAGGTTCCGACACCTTCGTCTTGGGTTCCATCCGAGGTTGAGGTGCAACATCGGCTGCCCTCTTCAACAAGCCCAACTCAATATTCATGGTCGTTATTGTGTCTGCGGCAAAGCTCTCCACAGCTCAAACACTAGCAGCCATCTCGTCCCACTGTGATTCTCGTTCAGTGAATCTCTTCTCCAATGTTTCAACCCGTTCCATCAGGTTGATGTTAGCCGAAAAATCTGAAGATGATGGATTCCCTTGAGCAAGTTCGGCCACGATCAGCTCCAATTCCATCATCTTTTCCCTCAATGGATTCTCTGTGTTGCCTCCATCCATAGTTACATCGTGTAACTAAGAGTGTCTCCGATACCAGTTGCACCAAACAAAGCCAATTAGCAGTAGTTTGCACCAGCAAAAGGGGTTGGCTACTAGTCCATCAACCAACAATCGAGGCTCTGATACCAATTTTCACGGGTCAGAGAATGACCGAATTTTTCACCGCAAACCCCACCTGTAGACGGAGTTGATGATCTACAATCCGGGTTCACGCAGCGCAATTGAGGATCATTGCCCAACAATACCCTCCTTCCCGTGATGCACCAAGATCCGACCTTGATCTCAGCAAACTAACTCAATTTCTCTCTTTCAAGTATAAATTTCAAGCTTAACCACTCGAGGATGACCGAGTAATTATAATGTTTACTCGGAGAAGTGAGTAAGGGTTCGACCACAACCTGCACACACTCAACACTAAGTGCCCACCGTAGGGAATGATGTAACAAGGAGACAAAACACGACACACAAGATAAAACAACTAAGAAATCACTTTATTTATCACTAAAGGGATTACAGTTTTCACCTCTCTATGTCTTCCTAGAACACAGGGGCTCTATTTATACATAGTGATGGTCAGTTGCAACCCTACAACTAACCCTTAGATGCCCTACACGTGGTTATCAGTTTTGCACTTGCTCCTGATTTTTAGCACACATGTTTCACGCCTTTGTTAACTGCTCCTACACCTGGCCTTCTTCCCCTGCTCTTTGACTTGGTCCAGCATTCGGTTACCAATAGCTTCCACATATCAGTACATGTGTCACGAGTACAAGCCATCCAGCACGCCCATGTGCTCTATTAATTCGGACATGTGCAATTCAGGAGTTCCATCATGCATCCACGTAGTCAATAGTCCACCATTCTCAAATGGGAGATCACCCTCACATGTTCCATGCCATCTGCCCATCAGCTCTAGGATTGTAGGGTAACTGAAAAGCAGTTCGCCAACTAGGCCACATTCAAAAATCCTGGCAACCGTTATGCCATGTGCACTCTTCCATGAGCAGCCACCTGGAACACGTTTTGAATGTGCCCCACAACAGTGTACATCCAAGAGAACCTGCCCGGATCTTGTGCTAATGCTCTCAACAGACAGTCTCCACGTTCATGATCATGGTACCCAGCATGATCACGACCTAATGGCTCTTTGCTTACTATTTGCCACCTGGTATGCAGTTGCAACATTGAGCCACCTGGCATACCATGTGCCCTATTATTTCGGCCACTCTTAGTAACCGAATTTGAGTGTCCAGCACATTCATTCACCATGTTGCCCAACTGCAATGGTAGTTATATGAACGTCCCCACGTCATTCCCCATGATCCGCAATATGGGTTGAGTAGTTATCATGTGCCAGCTCACTGATAACCAACTCGGTCATACGCTTGGTCATGTGCCGTGACCATGACCCATCCACCTCTTTCGTGTGCCCGTATCCACGATCATCCACCTTGGTTGTGTGCCCATATCTGTGAGTACGCGCCTTGGTTGTGTGCCCATATTCGTGAGCACCCGCCTTGGTTGTGTGCCCATATCCATGAGCACCCATCTCGGTCACATACGCACAGGCCACCCATATGCACATTTCCACCATGCCTCGCTAACCCGTCAGCGTGTGCCTTCCAAGGCACAGTTTACTGCCATCCCGATGAACCATACATGGCTCTTTGCCTCTGTAATTGCCCCCTTTCATAGGCAATGACCGTTATTTCCCGGTTCTCAACAGCAAAAGGGTAACAATTGCTCTTCACTGAAGATTATAGGATCGTCATTGAAGAAAAGAAAATTAATCAGTTCCAAGAGGTAGACGCTCACATTAGATATAACAATTGTTCATGGTAGCTGCCGCATAATTTTATTGTTATGCTCTAGGGTTGTAAGGCAGAATGAGGGGTAATAATTATATTGAGGAAGAAGTAAAGAAATTAGAATTTTTACATATTAAATTTGTGCTATGTCAATCATGGAATTGGCAAAATTTCTATATTTCCTTTATATGACATACTTTTTTTTATTGTTATTACTTTTTGGTAGTTTCAACTCCTAGGGATGAAGGGAAAGAAAATCAAGTTGATAGTTGGGGTCAATATGCTAAGTAGATAAGCTAGGAAAAATATTGACAAGAAGGAGTTAAGGGTTATTTATTGGGATGTGTTGACATGGCCTGAGATGAATTGAGATATACTTGCCTTGATTATATTATAATTTTTTAATGTTTCCCAACTCAATTATTGAATGATTTGGTTGCCTTATAAATACACAAACTATTTATACCACTATCATGGAATTATAGTTGTTTTATTAGTCGTGTCACACTTATATATTATTTAACTCAATTATAATATAGCATGCATATATACATATTCGTATCTTAATTAATTATTTCGTACACAAGTCATTTATTAGTTATTTAACGTTACTATTGGATGCCTTACATTATTAAAACAAATTTTAACCATATAAGTTTCATACATTTGTGACTTATTAATGTATTATTATTATTATTGTTATTGTTATTATTATTATTATTATTTACTCTCCATTATTGTGTATAATTTTACCCATAATGAAATGCATTCATACCCATTAATATTTTTAATTAATTAATTTACTTTATGTCCATCATTTTAATAATAACAATTTAAGATGACAGAAATTAATAATCTAAGATACTAAAGTTGGGGTATTAAAAAAGGGTTCTAAAATATGTTTTCATGATGCCAAGATGTGGTAATTTAGGAAGAGAAGAATCCACGAAAACCTTGAACTGAACTTTATTCACATTGGGGGTCGTGTTTGTGGTTCTTCTTGTGCTCGTAGGACGTTCTAGGGTGCGAGATGAGAATGAGAGAGTGGCAAAGAGTGTTGATGTTAACAAAAAAGAGAGGAAAGTGGGGACAACTCGCAAATATGAAAATGGAAAGAAGACAAGGCTAAATATAGTTTTTTTACCACAATAGTTCACTCTTCTCTTATAAACCCTAACACTTATATTTTTCTCTTCTTGGTGCTTTTAGGGTGATGAAATGGGGTCGAATGGTGGTGAAAGGTAGCCGGCCAAGAGTGAGCGACTGAGGGGAATTAGAAGTGACAGCTAAAGGTTTGAGTATTACTTCTAATCTTAGCTTATTTCATAAGATATTGTCATATCTCGTGATATTTAGATTCCTAGCTAATTCTCTAAATCTTTTTTGCAACTTTTTAAACTTGAAATCCTTTCTTTATTCACTTGCCTAGATCATCTCACACCTCATTTAATGAGATTAATTTCCTCCCTTTATATTTAATTTCTAATTAGATAGCATTAGCTCATTAAGATTATATAATATATTATGCCATGAAATTTGAATTAAAATTCAAAATCCAAAATTTGTTTTTCTCCTTGGTGATGTCATTTTGATGTGCTCCCCTGGTTCTTTGTCTCACTTAATTTTGTGAGACATATTCTCATTAATTATAATTTGGTTCAATTCAGTTTAATAAAATTATATTTAATTATACACTATACCAATCACTATTATTACTAATGTTATTATTATCTTCTTCTTCATTTTTGCTTCAAATTTAATTTTGTTATTTATAATTATTTTTACACAAATATTATTGTTTTATATATATATATATATATATATATATATTGAATTCCTATAAGTCAGAATCATTGTGAAAAGATAGTTTTACTCCAAGTGACAAGATTACCCCCTGGGGGCCAAATTGCCTAAATTTTTGAATTTCTATAATTCACAAACACTGTGAAAACATTGTTTTCAAGTGACAAAATTACTCCTAGGTGGACAAAATTGCCTAAATTATTCACCAATGAGCATGTTGCTCATTTTACCCTACTATGGACTTCGCAGGTTTATTTTGGTGTAAAATTATAATTATAGTTGATCATTTTATCCTTCAAATGTCAAACTTTGTTTTTAGAGTCCTTAAGTCCAAATTTCTAGGTTTACGATGATCTAGACTTTTTAACCCTATATTTTGCATGTTTTATTTCAAAAAGTGATTGTTTATGGAATTATTGTTATTAATTCTAATTTTATGTAAAATTATTCTTTATTTTAAAATTTTGTTAAATTTTTAGGGTATTACAGTGCAATTAGACAAATCTAAGTATCCCAAAAACAACTAACGGTGTTGCCTTTAGAAATTTGGATATCTTTAATAAGTCACTTCTAGCAAAAATAGGATAGAAAATTCTAAATAAGCTAGAAAGTTAGTTAGCAAAGTTCCTTAACGCTAAATACTATCCTCACTCCTATTTTTTAAAGGCTAATTTGGGAAGGAGACCCTCATGAATCATGATTGTGGAGGAGTATCTGGGCATGTTGAATAAATGTGTTAGATGGAGGTTGTGCAATGGATAAAATATAAATATTTGCGAGGATCCTTGGGATTGATGTGATCTATGGAATAGATTAACAAAAATACTTGTAAGTGCACAAAGTACGTTATAGCACATGATCAAGTCAATCTATAAGGCTTGAAGAAAATAGATTTTTTTAGAAAATAGATTTAATTATTTTAGCATTTTATAAGTCAAAGCAAATAAAATGAGTATTCTAGTAACTTAAGATTATTGCAAAAAATAACAAAGTAAGTTACCAAAGAAGGAGATAAAGTCTAAAAATTTAACTAAAAAGAATTAAATTTAAATACTCAAAAGACATGAGGAGAAAAAAAAAAGAATATTGAAGAAACTTTAATAAATAACCATTAAATCGTAAATGTGAAACAAGAAAATATGAATACTTTAAAATTACTAACTAAGATTTTAAAAGTGGAAGAAACTTTGAGCAAAATAATAATGATAATGATCATAATAAAAAAATGTAACTCACTAAAAAAATTAAGCATACCAAGTAATTAAAGAATATAAGAAAATAAGAAAATAAGAAGACAAAAGAAATAAAAATGATGATCTTTATTTTAAAAAAGAAAAAAAAAACTTATTAAGATTCAAGACCTAAGGTATACCTACCATGTAATACCTCAAAATTTTTTTAACTCGTACACATTGTCTCAAAAATTTAATATATGAAATAATTAATTGAATATAATAATAATAATAAAATAAAAATCTTCTTTATGCCCTAACATCAGTTGAAATATATTTATATATATATGAAAAATAAAATAAAATAGATTTTAATTTTTTTTTCTTCACTCAAATCTTGGGCAAAAAGAACAAAGAGCAAAAAAAGGGAAAACAACAAATAACAAACAACAAACAATAAAGATAAAATCTAGTGTGTTTCTACGTGTTGAACGAAAAAAATACAAACAGCAAAAAAAGGGGGAAAACGCAAAGATTTGCAATCTGTGCACGAAGAACACAAGATCGAAGCAGATCCGTGCGCTCTTGAGTGACAAAGAAGAAGCTGTGTGTTGCTGCTACGTTTACTGCACGAGGAAGTAGATCGAAATGTTGAAGTTGTAGATGAATTGAGCTCCCAAGATAACTTGGTTTAATGTATCTCTCGTTCAATTTCTTTTTCCCAATCTATGTCTGAAGAGGAGAAGTTGATTGTGCTAGCTTTAGAAGCCTCCCCACCTGAGCCTAACAACATACATGCTCCATTATTTGAGGCCACTCAATCTAAAAAATTTCAAGATGTTTCTAAGGCCATTAATCTGAAACCACTTCCTGAGCATCTAAAATATGTTTGGATGGAGCACTATCCCTACCAATTATTATTTCTTCTTCATTAACCTCTATCCAAGAAGAAAAATTGTTTCGAGTGCTTAGAGATCACAAGTCCACTATCGGGTGAATAATTAAAGATATTAAGGGTATAAGTCCAGCCATTTGTATGCACAAGATTTTAATGGAAGACTCTCATAAGCCTATAGTGGAGCACCAGCGAAGACTTAACCCAATAATGAAGGAAGTAGCAAAGAAAGAGGTAATGAAATGGTTGAATGCAAGCATTATCTATGTCATTTCGGACTCACAGTGGGTTAGCCCTATCCATGTTGTGCCCAAGAAAGGAGGAATCATTGTGGTTACAAATGAGAAGGGAGAGACAATTGCTTCAAGGACCACTACTGGGTGGCGTGTGTGCATTGATTATAGAAAACTGAACAAGGCTACCCAAAAGGATCATTTCCCTTTGCCCTTTATGGATCAAATGCTAGATAAGATTGCTGGATATGACTTCTATTGCTTCTTGGATGGGTGCTCTGGGTACAACGACATAGTTATTGCACCAGAAGATCAAGAGAAGACCATTTTCACTTGTCTGTATAGGACGTATGCATTTTGGAGGATGTCGTTTGGTCTATGCAATGCACTAGCTACCTTTCAGAGATGTATAATGGCAATTTTTGCAGATATGATTGAAGACATCATGGATTTATTAATGAATGATTTTTCTATGTTCGATGCTACGTTTGGTGGCTATTTGTTTAATTTGGAAAAAGTTATTTCCCTCTGTGAGAAGAAGAACTTAGTACTCAATTGGGAAAATACCAATTTATGGTTCGGGAAGGCATTGTCTCGGGCCTAAAGTTTTTGTTGATGGGCTTGAGGTAGACAGGACAAAAATCCAAGTTATTGAGAATTTGACACCCCCTACATCTGTTCGAGAAGTGTGTAGTTTCTTGGGGCACATTGGTTTCTATCGCAAATTTATTAAGAATTTCTCTCAAATCACTTGCCCCCTATGCAGTTTGCTTGAATGTTTTGAAGCTTTCAATACAGTAAAGAAGGCTCTAATATCCGTTCCTATTATGTCTATGCCAGTTTGGGGGGAGCCTTTTGAAATAATGTGAGATGCCAGTGATTATGTTGTTGGGGCCGTGTTGGGACAAAGACGCAACAGGATATTCGGAGCTCTATACTATGCAAGTAAAACGCTAGATGATGCCCAAAAGAATTATACTACTACTGAAAAAGAGTTGTTAGCTGTTGTCTTTGCATGTGACAAGTCCCAGTCATAAATTGTGGGTTCTTATGTCAAGGTATTCACCAATTATGCCGTTATTTGTCAGCTCTTTACCAAAAAAGACGCAAATCCTCGACTTATAAGATGGATTCTATTGCTACAAGAGTTTGATATAGAGGTGATAGACAAGAAGGGTATAGAGAATGGGGTAGCTGATCACTTGTCTCGCATATCCAATGAAATCATTCATGACCCAAAGAGCATAGTCAAACTCTTTCCTGATGAACACATCTTGATTGTCAATTACAGTGCACTGTGGTATGCAGATTTTGCTAATTATAGGGCCACCGATACTACTCCCCCAGACTTGTCTCACACTAGTCTCAAGCATTTCCTACACGAAGCTAAATTCTATCTATGGGATGACCCCTTTCTCTACCGGAGGTGTGTGGATAAAGTGATTCCTCGTTCCATTCTGAACGCGAAAATTAACAAAGTGCTTCATGATTGCCATGCTTCGCCTTATAGCGGTCATTACAGCCATCAACATACTGCTGGACGTGTTCTTGAGAGCGGATTTTATTGGCGCACTATGCTAAAGGGTGCTTACCACTTTGTGACGACATGCAAAGTGTGCCAGAAAGAAGACAACATCTCAAAGAAGAATGAGATGCCTCTTACATCTTTTGTGGAAGTGGAATTATTTGATGTATGGGGCATAGACTTCATGAGAGCTTTTCCACCATCAGATGGAAAATAATATATATTGCTTGTCATCGATTATGTTTCTAAATGGGTTGAAGTAGTTGCCACAACCAAGAATGACGCTAGAGTCATGTTGAAGTTCCTTTCTCGCGACATTTCCTCTCATTTTGGCACACCTAGAGTAATTGTGAGTCATGAAAGTACACATTTCTATAATAAAATCTTCAATTACCTCCTCACCAAGTACTATGTGTGACACAAGGTTGCCTTGCTCTATCATCCTCAAACCAATGGGCAAGCCGAAGTTTCTAACCGAGAGATCAAGGCTATCTTGCAGAAGACAGTTGGAACCAACCACAAGGATTGGGCCCTAAAATTGGATGATGCACTATGGGCTTACCAAACAGCCTTTAAGACTCCCATTGGCATGTCTCCGTATCAGTTGTTGTATGGGAAATCCTATCACCTGCCATGTGAATTAGAGCATTGGGCTTACTTGGCAATAAAGAAATTAAACTTTGATGCAAAAGCCTGTGGGGAAAACCGTCTACTTCAGTTGGTGGAGCTTGAAGAATTTTGGGGCAATGCTTTCGAGAACAACACTATATACAGAGAAAGAACAAAGAAGTGGCATGACAAGCTCATTAAAAAGAAATATTTCGAACCAGGACCGCAAGTACTATTATTCAATCCAAGACTCTGGTTGTTTCCTAGCAAACTTAAATCTCGCTGGTCAAGACCCTTCCTTATTACACAAGTGTTCCAGTATGGCACAGTGGAGGTTGAAAGCTTTATAGATGGCCATAAATTCAAGGTAAATGGTTAGAGATTGAAGATCTTCTATGGAGGCCCAAAGCAGAAGGTAGAACTGATAACCCTGAAGGACTAATACACAGTATCCACGTCGAGCTAATGATGTTAAACACAGTGCTACATGGGAGGCAACCCACTTTCGTTTCTATCTTCGCATTTATTTTGTTTCTTTTTTTTATTTTCTAGGATGCATGTTAAATTCTAGGATTGAGTCTTTTTTTCCTATAGTTGTATACAAAAAAAGAAGAAGAATAAATTGCCTCTGTTGATCGCAGTCCACAGAACACCAAACTCTGTGTACCACGGTTGACAACAACTTACCACCCAGAAATTTATGCCTATACCACGATCCACAAAATGTTATACTCTATGTACCGCAATCACCAGAGGATATTACTCAAGCATACACGCTCGTATCGCGGTCCACAGATGGGTATAATTTGTTTACCGCTATATCCATAAAGAAGATTTTTGAACCTTATGGGTACTGTAGTCCACAGAAGTACATAATTCTATGAACTGCAGTCAGCAGAAATACAAAAGCTTGAAAAAAAATATATATATACACTCAATTATTGCGGTTACCTAAGTATTGACCGCGGTAATCACATCTTATTTAAGATAGATTGTGGTCATTTTTCTACATTCTACTCCAAAAGTTTTTTTATTTCTCTGCGACTTTTGGTTTTTCAAGTGGTTTTTAGGCGTTTTCTTCCTCTTCTAAGAAAAATGTAAGTGTTTTAATTTCATTCTACATATTCCCTTTTTTTGATCTTGCATTTAGGATTGTTTCATGCATTAGATTTCATTTCCCTTAAGTTTTTCAATGTTCCTTCTTGTGCTCGCATAGTTTTTATGAGTCATTGTTGGAAATTTTGGTATTCAGGAAATCTTAAACTCATTGAGGATGATGGAGTGTGTTGTTTGCTTAACCTTTTTGAATAGTTTGATGCCTATGGTGGGATGTGCAATGGGACAGGGTATTCTTATGTTCTAGATATTTTTAATTACTTAAGTGCAGTTTATGCTATGTGTGGGACAGTTAGACTAGTTTTATAGCTGAAAATGGACTTTTCATTGATTTTCATTGTTTAAACAGTCCACTATGAAATTTGTTGGCCTTTGCTCTATTATAGACTTATTTAAATGTATGTTTCTTATATGGCCACAAGTTTTCCTTGCCCATTAACATTGTGCTTGCAGGCCTCCCCGAATGAAACACCATACATCTAAAGGGAAGCAAGCTGCACCTCCTCCAACCCTTGCCGATAGAAATAATTTCAAGTCTGTGGCAGCAAAGCAGCGATTCAATCTTATTTGGTCCAACAGGCATTTGATCCTAGAGAGAGTGATTATTCTAATGCAAGAGGAATGTAATATGCGCATAGAAACAATAGTTGCAGCGAGACACTAGGAGCAACCTATTTAGGCCCCTTCTACCACTTTCATAGCATTGGTGTAAGAGTTTTACACTAATTTCGCAAAGCGAGACGAAAAAGTAGTTTGGGTCCGTGGGAAGTGGGTCCAGTTTTGTTCGGTGGCCATTAATGAAGTTTATGGGTTATCGGTTGATTCCTCGGACGAGTATCACATTTTGCTGCCTTGCTTTGACGTAGAGGACATGTTGTGGACATTATGCATTGAGGGTGCCTCCTGGACTTTTTAAAATGACAAGCCATTGAGCTAAGCGAAGACCAAGTTTTGGACTACTGTGAAGGTTTGGCTTTATTTGATTTGCGCTAATCTTCTCCCATTTCTTGCTATTAACAGGGTGATCGTCGAGAGGGTTGTCTTAGTCTATTGCATCATGAAAAGACTTCCAGTTAATATTTGGACTATTATCTCTAGCTCCATTTGGCCTGCCATTAACAAGACCAATGTGGGACTACCCCATCCCACATTGATTACCGAGTTGTGCAAACAAGCAGGGGTAGTCTGGGAGTGGAGTGAGCCTCTCTTGAAAATAAAGGACCATATTGCAGTAAAGATGCTCACAGACATTCCTACTAAGAAAAGGAAGACCATTGCAGAGTCCTCAGAGCCGCAATCGGACGTAGCTCCCACCACTGTACCATCTACTAAGGCCCCTCCATCATCATGCGCTGCTACTGCGCCATCTGCCTTCCCTCCTATGCCTTCAGATTCACATGTTGTCATGCATTGGCTAGCCTACATCACTCATTGGTTACATAACGATAATTCAATGAAGGCCCAGACTCATCCTCTTCCCACCTGCTGCCTACATACATGGATATGTAATGATGTGCCCTGCCAGCACCTCCTGCTCCTCCGGTTGATGATGATGATGATGACGATGATGATGATGGCGATGATCCTAATGATTATGTCATGGAGGTTGAGATTTTTGGGGATGATTGCTGATTTCTTTGCTTTTCTTTTGCATTATACTTTCTTTCCTTTGCTCTTATTGTTGTGTTACTCTTTACATGATGAACCAACCTGCCAATTTTGTAGACACTCTAGACTAACATCTCTACTTTTTTGTTGCATGTTTTTTATTTTGTTCTTCTGTTTATGTGCATCAATATGCTCTTGAAGACAATGCACTATTCAAGTTTAGGGGTGCAAATTGCTTCAACATGTCAGGTTTAGTTTTCCTTTTATTTCATGTCGATTTTTGTCCTACATATTTTTAGGAGCATGTTAGGAACATGTAGTATGAGTCAATTAGCTAAATTCATACCATAATAATTGAAACCTTCACTGAGTGACCAATGACATTTGAAGTTTCAATAGAGCAATGAGACAAAGAACTAGAGTACGTTCAAATAGTCTGTGTGCTTCGTTAATCTAAAATTCAACTTTGATAGAATCCTATAGTCTTAGGTATATTGAGAATCTGAAACTGAGCAAGTGAAGAGTGGAAGTCAAACTACAAATAAAACAAATTTTCCACAGATCCTTGAAATAATCAAATCCATCTTGAAATTACTTAGGAAGAACTTTAGCAAAGAGGTGAAGTAGGCCATCATTATTTCAACCATAGCCAAAAGGTCGGTCCTAGACATACTTACCATTTGAAACCAATTTTGAGCCTTATACCCTGAATTCTTGTTATGAATCCAAAACAGCATACAAACCAATTATCTGTTATAAAACACAACCATTTAGGTACACTCATGGTTTAGTACTACTAAAGCATTGTGCAAAAAAAAAAAAAAAATGAAAGCTGAGCATTTACCTTTATGAAAGTAAATATACATGAATGTATATTGTACTATGCATGAGGAAACAAGTTTGGGGGAGCTATGAAAACAAAATGATGGAAAAGAATTGAGCAAATATGATGATATTTCAGAAAGAATAATTGTGCATCGAATGAAACAGGTTATAACCTTTTGTGTATAGTTGAGTCAGAATAAATATTCTTGTACACTTGTACCTTGAGCCATGCCAAGTTACAACCTAAAGAAAAGACCACTAATATGAACTGAAGTTTGTTTTGAGTAAATGATTGACAGAGGAGAGCATTGAAAGGGTTTGTGTACTGAAGTATTAGGAAAGGATGTCTATCAACGAAATGGCAACGACAAATTACTTGCAAAGTCTAAGATTATTGAAATATTGACCTATGAGAGGATAAATTTAGAGGTGAATAGAGATGAGCTGAAAATCTAGACAACCTGAGCAACTTTAGGGACATGTCAATGAGTTGTAAACTATAGGGATGAATATTCAAGGTTACAATGATGAGTGAAAAGGGGAACTCAATTATACATGGTATGTCATGTAGAATTAGAATTAGAATTTGAGTTACTGTTCGGGGACGAACAATAGTCTAAGTTTGAAGTATTTGTTAGTTGCATAATGGATTGGCATCAGTATAGGTTGTTTATTGCATTTTATAGAAGTTTAGGAAAGAATTAAACATATTTGTGCATGATTAATAAAATGAGCATTCATAATAGGAATTACATGTTTCATTGCATTTCAACATCGTTTTTGTATGGTTTACAACATTTCTATGAGAAAATGATATCTGGAAAAGGATCATTATGTGGTGCAGGACTAAAACGAGGCTAAGAGAGAATCACAACATGCAGAGGTAAAGAAAAGTGAAAATCAAAGGAAAGTAACCGATTACTGCGGTAGGAGAATCGACGACCAAGGTAGCTGAAAGAAGACCAGAAAAAATGCAATACACTGGTTACTGCAGTAACGAAAACATGATCAGAATGCTAGAAATGTCTACTGCAGTTCACAAAATGTCAAAAATCAGTGTTTTCACTAAGGGACGATGCTGATCGTGGTAACACGATTTCTTATATTTTTTAGGGTTTTTTAGCATGGGCCTATAAATGGAAAAGGGGGTTAGAGTTTGACCTACCTAATTCAGAAATACCTGATTGTGATGGCTGAAAAGAAGAAAAATCAAATGACCAAGAAGGGATTGAAGATTAAGGGCTTAAGATTTGAGTATGCTAACTTTTATTCATTATTCTTTGATATTTGCACTTAATGCAATGTCAAGCTAGTTAGTCCTTTAGTCTAGGATGTAAATTTCTGATATATGAACAGAAGATTTCTTACTTCAATTGATTAATTTTGATGCATTGTGTTATGTTGTGTGTGTTTAATGTTTATTGTTTATTAGCCACGAACATATGATCTCAGACTATTGAATCAACTCGGAAGAAAAGTTTAATAGTTGGATTATCACAATATAAACCTAGATTAATTGATTAATCGGGAGGTTATCAACTGTAGGGGGTTACACGTGAATGATGTTCACAAAGCATTAGGTTGTTAACTATGCATCTCAGGAGAGGATATTAATCAACAATACTGATAAATGTTGGGGCACCTCAGGAGAGAATCTCAATTATAAGTGCGAGAATCCACAATAACAGAGATTAAGTAAATTGGAATAGAGATCGAAGGCAAAAACAAAAGAATTTACTATCCTAGACATTTTTTTAAATATAGTTTCATCAAAAGATTTCTATTGCTTTCAATAGATTAAATTCTGATTTAGATTAAAACATATTAAACTCTGTTATGTGCCTTGATAAAATGAAAGCTAATATTAGATTGAGATTTAAGATAATTAATTACAATTCTGTTCCCTGAGGACGATATGCGATCTTCACCAGTTATTACTATCGCGACCCCATACACTTGCAGGGTTGCCAACAGGTAGCAACACCAGTATGGGTAATGGTGACGCCCGAGATGATCATTGAGATCACTCATAGAGTAGTGGATCAGGTCGCGAGGATCCTACAACCATCGGTATAGACACCGACACTAATCCAGCCACAACCAGAGGCACAGGCACAACCCCAACCCCAGACTCATCAGGGACCGACTCCCATTGGTCTAGTAGCACATGATCAATTTATAGGGTACGACAGGGAGCAGAAGGATTTATTGATTGAGTTTCAGAAGCTACAACCTAGTGCATTTGAGGGCATAGCTGATCATGTGGCAACAGACAAATGGTTCACGGAGATGAACAAGCATTTGAATGCTATGGGGTTTATCGGACCCAGGAGAGTTGCCTTAATAGTGCATTAGTTTGCGGGACCCGCCTATCATTGGTAGGAGATGATTATGAACGACCCCATAATGGATGAGTCCATCACGACATGGGAGCAGTTCAAGGCTCTATTGTGTGGTTACTTTTTCTCTACAGCGAAGATCAAACAGTTATAGAGCTAATTCAGAAGACCATGACAGTGGTTGAGTATGAGCAGAGATTTACCGAGTTGTCTAGATTTGTCCCAGAACCAATTAAAGATGAGCAGTCCAAGATTGACAGATTTATTTAGGAATTGAAGATAAAGATTAGGAAAATCATGGCTCTTCTGAAGCTGACTACCTTGAGAGAGACAGCAGAAAGAGTACAGTTGGTCGAGTGAGACCTTGAGTATGAGCATGCACTAAGAAAAAAAAACAAGAGGTCACAACCAGGTCAAGCCTCAGGAACCCCACAGAAGAATAAGAGTAGGTAGGATGGGTATAGAGCGCCTCAGTCTCAGAGCTAGACACAGACTTATGATAGGCAGCAGACCTAGCATACTTGACCAAGTCGTGCGACTAACGATCAAAGAGAAAGGGCTAAGAGACAGGGGTTATGTTTTGTGTGCAATCAGAGAGAACATCTGGCTAGAAACTGTTTTACTATAACACCAGCTCCCACCCCTCAACAGTTGTAGTAGACACGTGGGCAGAATAGACGTCCATAGCAGAGGCAGCAGCTACAGTCCCAACCACAGCAAAGAAATTATACTTGATTGTATGTCGTAAACACCCAGACCAATTTCACTCCAATAGTGGAAGGTACGTTTTTTTGTTTGGAATTGTTGTGCAAGTTTTGTTTGATTCGGGTTCTACTAGATCCTTTATTTCTAAGAATCTAGTGGATATATTACAATTGATAACAAGTCTGTTGTCAGTGACGTTAGACGCAGCCACACCCATCGAGACTACAGTCAGTTCGAAGAGATACTGTAGATGTGACCTTAGGTTTGGAAACAAGCTGATTTCAGCTGATCTTTGTGCACTCTATTTTCATCAAGCACAGATTGACTGTCAGAGATGAAGAGTGACTGTAAGGCTACCATCTGGTGAAGTACTGAAGATAAGTGGGGACATGATGAGACTACCAAGGAGTCCTATGTTAGTCATGTTATACTCTATAAAGTAGAAAGAGTACTTCAGACAATTGTTAGAAGAGGATAATGAAAAGTCTAGGGAAATACAAGAGATACCTATAGTATGGGAATATGCGGATGTGCTCCCAGATGATCTACCTGAACTCCTACCACACAGACAATTGGAGTTCAAGATCGAGTTACATCCAAGCATATATCCCATAGCCATTCCACCCTATAGAATGGCACCGATAGAACTAATTGAACTGAAGACACAACTGGATGAGCTCTACGAGAGAGGATTTATCAGACCTAGCGAGTCACCATGGGGAGCTCTAGTATTGTTTGTGAAGAAAAAGGATGGATCCTTGAGACTATGTAGACTATCGAAGGCTAAATCAAGCAACGATAAAAAACAAAGACCCTTTTGATCAGTTGAAGTGACCCACTCACTTCTCCAAGATTGATCAAAGGTTAAGGTATCATCAACTAAGGATAAGAGAATCTAACATATATAAGACAACCTTTAGAACTCGATACAAACACTTCGAGTTCATTGTGATGTCGTTTGATTTGACCAACGTGCCGATTGCATTCATGGATCTATTGAACATAGTCTTCAGACAATATCTAGATCAGTTTGTCATGGTGTTTGTGGATGACATGCTGATCTACACTAGATCAGAGGTTGAGCTTATGGAACATATGCATATCGTCTTGGAGGTACTGAGAAAAAATGAACTATATTCCAAGCTTAAAATGTGTGAGTCTTGGATGAAAAGGGTCAAGTTCTTTGGCCACATGGTTTCGGCTGAAGGGATATCAGTAGACCCTGAGAAAGTACAGGTGGTATCAAACTTGAAGGAGCCTACGACTATCACAGAAATCAGGAGCTTCCTAGGTTTGGCTGGATACTACTACCAGTTCATCCAAGATTTCTTAAAATTGGCTGGACCAATGACTAAGTCAACAAGGAAGGAAAGAAATTTATTTGGAATGATAAGTGTGAACAAGCATTCCAAGAACTGAAGAAAAGGTTAACTTCAGCACCTGTTCTAGTCACGCCTACTCATGGTGTGAGTACACCCAATACACCGATGCTTCACTTATTGGATTAGGCGTGGTGTTGATGCAAGACAAAAAGGTAGTAGCTTATGCTTCAAGGTAATTGAAGATCCATAAACGGAACTACCCTACCCATGATCTAGAGTTGGCAACGATTGTGTTTGCATTGAAGATCTGGAGATACTACCTTTATGGGGAGATTTTTGATCTATTTTCATATCATAAGAGCCAGAAATACATTTATACCCAGAAAGAATTAAACTTGAGGCAGCGAAGGTAGGTAGAATTTTTAAAAGACTATGATTTTCAACTGCATTACCATCCAGGCAAGGCCAATGTCGTAGCCGATGTGATCAACAAAAAACACAATCAGAAGGATGAGGAAAGAGGGCAGATGTACCAGTTGATCAGTGAGTATAACTTGGGTATTGCATCAGATGAGAAACGAGTGTATTTGTATGCTATGACTTGCTAACCAGATCTCTTACACAAAATTAGAGATGAACAAAAAAGTAACAAGTAGATTGTTGATGTCACTGAGGGGGTCAAGCAAGGCAAACATACAAATTTCAGAATTGATGCAAAGGGTATACTGAGGCTTGGGAATAGAATTTGTGTGCCAGGAGTGGGAAGAGCAAGAGAACCATCTTGGATGAAGCTCATCAAACTAAGTACACAATGCATCCGGGAGGTGACAAAATGTTACAGAATCTGAAGGAGACATATTGGTGGAGAGGCATAAAAAGGGACATAGCTTAGTATGTCTATAGATGTTTGACATGTCAACAAGTGAAGGCAGAACACAGAAAACCTTCAGGGATGTTACAACCTCTTCCTATACCAGAATGGAAGTGAGATAATATTGCAATAGATTTTGTTAGTGGCCTGCCAAGGAATCAAAAAGGGGAAGACACCATATGGGTAATTATTGATTGACTGACGAAGGTAACTCATTTCCTACCTATTTGATCTACTGATCCAATTGAAAATTTTGGAGAACTATATGTCAAAGAAATTGTGAGACTGCACGGTGTTCTCAAGACTATTGTGTAAGACAGAGATGTCATGTTCATGTCACGATTTTGGCAAATTTTACGAAAAGAGCTAGGAAGTAGACTCACCATAAGCACTGCGTTCCATCCTCAGACCGATGGGCAATCTAAGAGGGTCATTCAGATATTAGAAGATATGCTAAGAGCTTGTATTCTTGATTTCAAGGGCAACTAGAGCAACTACCTATATTTGGCAGAGTTCGCCTATAATAATTGTTACAAGGCAAGCATACAGATGGCTCCATATGAAGCGTTATATGGCAGACCCTGCAGATCACTGTCTTGTTGGATAGACTTTGAGGATCAGGTCCTTACAAGACCAGAGTTGGTAGAAGAAATGAACACTTAGGTAAAGAAGATTCAAAAGAGGCTAATGATAGCTCAGATTAGATAGAAAAGATATGCAGACAAAAGAAGAAAACCTTTAGAATTTCAACTGGGTGACATAGTTTTCCTAAAGATTAGTCCGCAAAAAGGAATTAGACGGTTTGGAATCAAGGAGAAGTTAGCACGGAGATTTATTGGTCCGTTCAAGATACTCAAGTGGATCGATGAGTGCACCTATGAGTTGGACTTGCCAAATCGTATGTCCTCGATTCATAATGTATTTCATGTGTCGATGCTATGAAAGTATGCGCCAGATCCATCCCATGTCATACACTAGGAGGAGATCATACTTCAAAGCAATGTGACTTACGAAGAAGCAGCAGTTAGAATATTAAACCGCAAGGTGCAGAGTGGACATTCCTTTGGTCAAGGTGTTGTGGAGTCATCATGATTTGGAAGAGGCAACCTAAAAGTTAGAGAGCAAGATTGTGGACGAAGTACCCAAATCTCTTCACCAGAAGCACCTTACAGGATAACATCATACAGGTACTTATACTTTTAAATTTCAAGGACGAAATTTTTTTAAGGGAGGTAGGTTGTAATATATCAAAATTTTTTTAACGCGTACACGTCGTCTCGGAGATTTTATATATAAAATAATTAATTGAATGAAAAAATAATAATAAAATAAATTTTTTCTTTATGCCCTAAAACCATATAACACCGATTGGGCAAAAAGAACAAAGAGCGAAAAAAAGGGAAAACAACAAATAACAAACAACAAACGATAAAATTAAAATCTGATGCGTTTCTATGTGTTGAACAAAAAAAATACAAAAAACTAAAAATGGGGAAAATGCAGAGATCTGCAATCTATGTGTGAGGAACACAAGATCGAACGCAGATCCATGCGTTTTTTTAGCAAAGAACACAAGATCGAAGTAGATTTGTATGTTCTTGAGTGACAAAGAAGAAGCAGTGTGTTGCTGCTGCGTTTGTCGCGCGATGAAGTAGATCAAAACACAAATCTGTGCGTTCTTGAGCAAGAAAGAAGATTGAAATAAAGGAGAACACAGATCTAGTATGCAAACAAAGAGGAACAGTTGATGGTGCCGATGCGCAAAGACAAAGAACGAAAAAGGGCAGCTATGTTGTCCGCGCAAGGAAGAAGAGGAATGAAGATTTGTAGCGTGCTTGTGTGTTTTCGCAACGAAGAAGAAGGAGTTGCTATCGTGCTGGTGCATTGTTGTGTGAAACGAAGAACAAGAACACAGGCAGCTGCATTATTGCACGAAGATCAAAAAGAAGAAGCAGCGACAGCTGCTAGGGTTGTCCACGCGAGGAAGAAAAAGAAGAAAGCAGCATGCTACTGCTGCATTTTCTGCGTGTGGCGAAGAAGAGGAGCAAAATGCAGATCTGGTACTGTGCATTTTTTGCGCGAAACAAAGAAGAAGAACGCATCTAGTGCATTCTTGTGCGAGGAAGAAGAATGACGCAGCAGCTTGCTGCTATGTATTTTGCTACTACATTTCGCACGAAGAAGAAGGTGTGGTCTACGCTGTCTACGAAGAAGAAGAAACCAACTTGCTGCCAATGAAGCAGGAAGAATAGAAAGAAGAAGAAGCGGCAGCTGCTGGTGCATCCGCACGAGGAAGAAGAAGAAGAAAAACCAACGTGTTATGCATTTTCTGCATGAAACAAAGAACACGATCTACTGTTGCTGCGATCCGTGCATGGCTCGTGAAGAAGAACTGCCTTGCTGCTGCATCTTCACCGCCAGCAAACAAAGAGGAAGAAGAAGACACAGTTGAAGCTACGTCTCAAACGAAGAAGAAGTAGCGGCTGCTGCGCTATTAGCGTTAAGGAAAAGAAGAAAATGCAGTGTTGTTGCGTGCTCTGTGCTGTCTGCGCAAAGAGGAAGAAGACTACTTGCTACGGTGCATTTTTTGTGCAAAGGAAAGAAGAACGAAATAGATACTGTGTGTGGCAGCTCGAAGAGGTATAATATTTTCCCTCATCGCAAACGCGAGACCTTTGCATTTTTTTTAATGCTGAAAACTTAGAATTTATTTTTAATTTTTCTATCATGAATCATTTTTGTGGAAAATCTATTTTTTTTAACGCATTAGAAGGGAAATAAAATATTGTTGGGTACATCTAATATATCTCAAATAATTAAATATATGTATATATATATATATATATGAACCTCACAAGTACTTTTAAGATAAATAAAATAAAATAAAAATATGAATGCCCCTAAAAAAACTATTTTAAAATTTGAATTGAAGGAGTTGTAGGGGCTATGGACTCAACAAGATTGATTTTTATTTTTCAGATTAAAAATCAAGGAGTAGCGAAGGGCCGCACAGAGGCAAGAGGGACTCAAGAAAATAAAATGTTGGTGTGATTACCGTACTCTCTATTATTATTCAAACTTTAAATATAGAATATGATGTGTGTTTAAATTAGATGCATAAAAGCATGCTAGGATTGCTTGAATGAACATTGATTGGATTGATTATTTGAATGCTAAAATAACATGATGGATGTTTAAATTTCTTATCGTGATCTCATGCTTAAATAATAGAAAGGATTTCTTGCTTTGATTTATATGGATGATTTGCATGTTTAATTTTCATATCTTGATGTATCAATTCTGTGGAATGAGGTGTGTTGAAATGTAAAACTAAAGAAGATTAAATTAAAACTAAAACTACATACCCAGGCGATGACCAGCCATTGGGTATCATTGTGGATGTCCTCAGCTAGACTAGTTGCAGGGATGGGTGTTACTTTGGACCTCACGCCTCCATCAGGGTCCCAAAAGGTAACCGGCCCTCGGGCATTACCTCCAAATTTGTTTCCAGACTATGAGGGGGACATCGAGGCCACAAATCTTTTGGTCTTAAGTGGGATGAAAAACAATAAAGTGTTTGAAATGCCCTAATGAAATGCAAGCGATTGTATATTTTGTATTTTAGTCTGAATAATATTAGTGATGTGTTATATGATTCACTAGGCTCTTTAGTTCAACCCACTTTTCCATTTCAGGTGACAATTGACACAGTACAAGTTGACAATCTCTAGACTACTTCGACTATTTTGGTGAAACATTACTAGGGAGGTTGTTATTGTCTTTTTGCATATTATATTTTTGTACTTAATCTAAACAGGGCTTGTGCCCCTTTCTCTTTAGAGATTATTTCATGCATGATTAAATGTTTTGGACTTACTTCAGTGATCTTCAAATGGTTTAAATTTGAAATTGAAGCTTATTATTTTACTTGAAATTTCATCGATCTAATTTATTTACATAGAAGTTTTATTTCAAAAAAAAAATTCATGTCTATTTAAATTGATTTTATTATTACTTGAAAGAAAGAAAGAGATAGAAAAAAGTAGAGTGTAGATGAATTAAGTAGCACTCTGACACTCAGCGGACGACTGCCTCGCAGCTTCTCCTGCCAGACGGGCACGCATCTCTATGGGGGGCCAAAGAGGCACGCGGACTGGGGGCTGGGGTGATATATCCATGATCATTTTAATGCTTCAAACTTCTTAAACAAAATAACATTTACACTAGAAAAAATAAAATTGAGGATTCAAAAAGATGAGAATTAGATCTTATCTTCAATTTTATCCCCTTTTATAAATGTGTCAAGCCCCTAATTTTCAGAAAAATATGTGCACCAATTATTCTTTAAAAATATCTTAAGATTGGTTTATTTCTAAATTACACAGAGAATTTTAATCAAAAGAATAAAAAAATATTGTAGTCATATATGGAGTTGCTTGTATCTTTTTCTTTTGACACGTGACATCTTCATTTTTCATAAATAAGTGGATATGTGCGCATTCAAATCTTCTTTCAAAATCGTAATCATGTGGGTCCCATAAAGCTAATTAAATAAACATGGATTGACCATCAATTTTTGATAAATGTATCACCTCAAGTTTTCGTATCTAGCCCATGATATATAGATATATGACCTAAATCTTTGAAAAGTTTTCAATATTCTCCTTTAACACTATAACTTAAAAAATATCTAAAAATACTTAAAGATTAAGTAAGAAATTCACATACTCAAAATTTTAAATGACCTTATTGTTAAAAATAAATTAAAATAGCACTATTATGTTAAAAAGAATCCTAAAATGTGACCAGATATTTTATTTTTAAGTTTTATTATTTTTTCTAAATGTAAAATTATTAAAAATTAGGATAAAAATGCAAAATTATGATTTTATCAGGTATCTAGGACCCTTCACCTACATAATCCTAACAAAGCCTGCATCCTCCATCCTCCATCGAGAGTGTTAGTGAAATAATTAATTACCAAATGAGCTCATGAAATCTAAGGCTCATTGAGAATCTATCTTCAAGAGAGGAGTTTAAGTTGATTAGATCCATTCCACTTAATACAAGTCTCTGTAAGAATAAATTTGTGTTACACTTTACTAGTTCAGGCCATTATTAGTGAACTCAATAGACTTATTGAGAAAAATATTTTTTTACTTATTTTTGAAAAAATTTTAATTAAATTTATTTTAACAAATATTACATGTTTTGCATTTTTATTAATATTTTTTTATAAAAATAATTTTAAAAATTAGTTACATTAAGTTAAATAAGTTCTGCATAGTTTAAATGTGTTAAGTTAGATACAACCTTAATATGACATATTTAAATAATACGTTAAATATGTAGTAGTTAGATTACCAATTTATTTAGCATGTCATGTTTAGATTTGTATATCATGACACAATTAATTTAAAAAAAAAAATCATGTTTGAGTTTATAATATATGTGTAATTTTTGCTCTCCAATCAGCTTATTTACGATTCAATGACACGAATTGTCACTCTTAGCATTAATGCTTCATTTTAAATGCAATAATATAAGTATGTAATTTAACAAGCATTAAAATAAAAATACATTTATTGCTACAATAATATATATGTGCAAATGTAAATTGAAGACATGCCACAAAGTAGCATTAAATTGTGAAAATTTGATGAGTTTAAGTCACTTCCAAGCTTTAATCTTTATATAAAATGATAGGGAAATGAGGTTTCTAAAGTTAGGGGAATCTTTTTAGCTTTCAACCTGTGATCACTTGACCCACATTAGCTTTTTAGCTTTGATATATATGAAATTGCTTTGATCACTTGACCCACATTAACGTTCTAAAGTTAGCTCTCATGATATATATATATATATATATATATGAAATTTTGCTTAAAACACATCATATCAGTTCATTAAAAAGTGGAGATCATGAGAAAGTGCAGTCTAGTACGTTGCCCTTTTCTGTTTATCAGAGTGACACATTGCCCCAAGTCTAGCTCCAGAGCTAATGGAAGTCAATGGAGGACTGAAGTTAATTAACAAAAAGAAGCTATTGCATTTTTCAAACATACACTCAAACGAATCGACGGCACGACCTAACTCTTCACTTCAGGACGGTGCATACGCGTGCAAGCACTGATCGCTAACCAAGCACTCGCCATGGTTGTCTGGGTCGGTGGAGAAGCCAGCAAGAATGAAAGTACCGTACACATGTCATTGTTATAAGCAGTACAAGAGGAGGGCAAATTTGGAATTTCATTAAAAGAACGTACATCGCTACGTCCACGTCCTCTCACCATCCCAGTGATTTGCTTTTTCCTCCGTCCTCGCACATCTTAATAATCCTCTTTCTCTCTCTCTCTCTCTCTCGTTCACGTTAGAAAATGAAAATGCGGCAGTGATCATATGCGTGCTGAGTGCGAAAATCATAGATGTTGACCTGTCACTGTAGAAATCAACCATCATTGTTATAACTGATTTTTTTAATATATAAAAATGCAATATTTATAATAATGAAATGATTGAATTCTATGCAACTGCACATAGGTAAAATTTCTTTATATTTAATAATCATAAATATTATAATTATATTTTTAATTTAATGCCTTTTCCATAAATTTTAATATATTGCTCATGAAAATTGACACACTTTCTGTTCCACAGCATGCTCTAATTATATCATCATACGTAATATTAGCACAATTTTATATGTAAAAATAAATCTAGCATGGTTGTCATTTAATTAATTTGGGAACATTTACCCTTCAATGAAATGGTGAGGTTAACCCCCTTACGTAGAGGGTCATGCTTTGGAGAAAGATTTTACCCGATTCGTGTGCTAACCCAAATTAAGTAGAATTAGTTGGTAGCTTATAATCTTGATTACAAGCTATTAATGTATTCTCATTAATTAATATGTACAAGTCTATACAAGTTTTATTCTTTGCATGGCATAGGAGCTAAGAAATTACCTCTTTCTTCTTGTTTTTTGAGAGTGACAAAAGCCTACCATTACCAATGGCCTCTTTTCTCCTTTATTTTTGCTTTTAACGAAATCAAATGCATTCTTCATTTGTTGAAACTTATGTTCTTGTCCCCAGTTGGTAATCTCATGGAGCTACGCACATGTTGTTCACATGTTCATTGCTTACATGTTGTTACTACTTTCATCCTTGTCCCACATTGCCTTATTCCACCGTCATTGGAGCCATCGCCACTGCTATACACATCTTCTTCTTGCTGCCACTACATCTCTACTACTTGTTTTTTCTTTAAATATATATCCATATATATTGGTTTAAGATATTTAATTTTCACGTTGTGTAACACTTACTTATTATTAGTTTTTATGGCTTCCTCAAATGTTTTTAATCGTCTCATTACTCTACTTGGTGGAGGGAAGCCCAAGTTTACTGCAACAATATTTTAAATATAGATATTTGGGACATTCTGCTTTAGAATGTAGGTAGAAAACCAGTGATTAAGCATAAATTAACAAAAATTAGTGGATTTTTCTAGCTTTTGCTAATCCATCGCCACCAAGTTCATTCAAGACATCCCTTTTATCATCTTTAATTATGTCTCACTTAAAACATTCATTCATCAAGTTATGTCTCAAAAACTTCATATCAAGTGAATCATCTTCTTGATTTATTGATTAAGCTTGTTGTAACCTGATAGTTTAATATTACTAGTTAACCATATTCCACTAATTTATGTTATTTATATTGCTAATGGATTTGGTATATTTGTTAATCATGTTGGTATTGTTCCTGACACACTAATGGTGCCTAAGTTATCTTTTAACCATATTTTTGTTGGTCAACTTATTGAATAAAGTTTTATCTTAACTTATTTTTAATAAGAGATGTGATGGACAGAATTAGAAGATGATATAACTAGAGATGTGATGGACAGAATTGGAAGATGATATAACTAGTTGAGACTGGGCATAAAGTTGGTCATCTTTTTTATCTTACTTATTTATATGCACCCAATTCTAATTTTTCTCACGCATTTGTTTCTACTTCTAGCTTTTGGCATTCTTGTTTAGGACATGTTTCTTTGTCATGTATTCAATCTTTTGTCCCCGGTGGTTGTCTAAGTAAAGCAAGTTTTTTATAGCATTTCTCGTCAATTGAGTAACAATGTGCCCTATTATTTTATAAAAATGATTCTTTTTTGTCTGCTCTTTTTCATCTTGTCTATTATGATATCTTAGTTACCAACCAGCTTCCCCGCCCCTTATAGAGGATCGTATTAATTTTTTATGATTTACCTGGATCTGTTTTTTATTTGATCGGCCTCAATTGCTTGATTTTTTTTTTTTTTGAATTTCAAAAAATGATCCAAATGAAATTCAAATGATTAAAGTTTTGAGTACTGACAATGTTTTGGGACTAGAAACTCCCTTATTACTTTTATCCATGTACCTATTAAATCTCTTCTCTCTCAATTAATTTGCATGAGTTCTCTTATGGTAAAGCCACATTTACTATTGTCTATATAATTAATCGTGTTCAACCTTCGACTATTCTACATACAACATTATATGCCTTAAATGGGAAAATACCTCATTATTTAATTTTGAAAGTATTTGGTTGCATATATTTTTTTGGTTTCATTCTCACAGGCACACTTTAAACTTAAGTCTTGCTCACGTTTTCACTACTGTTGCTCATTATTTAATTTTGACAATATTTGGTTGCTCAATATTGTTGTTATCATTGTATTGTTAAACATCTGTGTATTTCTTAACATGATCAATGTTAAGAGAACATACATTCTAGTATATTTGTATTACACATATAAGAATCACATAGTGTCCCTACAACTTCAACTTGTATGCAAGACTCTTCATTTCTAATAATATTTTGAAAACTCAAATTTGACATACTACATGGTAATGCTCCATCCTTGATGGAAAAAAAAGTCATTGTAATTATTAATTGGTGTCTGCAATATTACATACCAGCTTGATGATTCACTTTCTTGAGAATAAAATATGCGTTTGGCTTATTGTTGTAGCTCTATTTTGTTGTTGTATGTGTAGATTACGTAGTCATTGCCTAAGATGTATCAAGTATTCATACCTTAAAGAGTTTTCTTGATCAGAGTTTTAAGATGAAGGACTTGAGATTTCTCAATTATTTTTTAGATCTCAAGGTTACATCCAACTCTAATAGTACTATTTATATCAAGCAAGTAGACATTTGAACTTTTGTCTTGTGCTAGTTTGTTTAACATTATGATCATTGATAATTCAATAAAAATGAACGCATACTTGTTACCTACTAATAGTGAGCGTCGTGAACCTCTAGCAGATGCAATATTATATAGGCAGTTGTTTCAATGGCTCGTCTTATCTATCTCATTATGACTTAACCAAATGTTTCTTGTGCAATTACACTAGTTATTCAATTTATGTGTGCTCCTAGTTCATTTCACTTCACAATTATCCTTCGTATTCTTTGGTTCATTAAGAATTCTTTGTTTCTCAATTAACTCCTGTTTGGTGTTTTGGGCTTGTTCTAATGTAGCTTGGGCTGATACTCCTAGTGATCATCGTATGATTATGAGTTAGTATTTGTTAGTTTTTCTCTAATCTTTAAGAAGAGTAACAGGCAAATTGTTTTCTTTAAATCTAGTATAAAAGTTGTGTATCAAGTAATGATAGATGTCATATTTGAGCTTTTATAGATACGTTAGTTGCGTCAATATATGAGAGTAGCTATTTCCAATAGTTTCACTCTATACCTATGAGACTACAGTGTGTATACTTTGCATGTGTTTATCATATAATAAATCATCTAGGCATTCATGTGTATATATATATATTTACACATGTATTCTCATTGATTGATATATAAAAGTCTGTTCAAGTTTTATTCTTTACACTGCTATCCATTAAGAGCAATAGAAACTAAAAGAGAAAGAAAGAAAAAGGAAAACAGAGCCAATAGAAACGTGAACAATTTTTTAAGTATTTAAGTCACAGTGCATTATTAAGATTACTGTTCATGCATAAACATGATGGATAGACATGAAACCAAGCTTTGGTTGGTTAATTAGTTAAATTGAAGTATTGATTACAACTGGCAATGGGCACTTCGTACTTAAACGTCGTTACACAGACTCTCTTCATTTTCCCAAAGATGAGCTAAATACCCTGCTCGTCGTGGACTTGAAAGGGCAAGTGGAACTCATGCAAACGTTCACTAGTTGAAGGTAAGTGTCCAATTCATGGCATGTGGCTACATCAATAGAGGGTCGAGTAAGAAGAGGCGAGTTATTACTGCTAAGTCTCAGCTCTCTTCCTACATTAGCATAATCCCATTGACTATCCTCTATGCGCTTCTTAAGCCATTGCCAAACTTTAGTAGCAATCACTTGGTCATCATCATCAATTTCGCCATTGTCATCGTGAATCACAAAACCAGGTACTTTAGTGATAAGATCGTTGGGGTTCACAATGCGTAGGATCTTACATCCACTTTTCTCAACAACCTGCCTGAACCTACGGTTTCCAACGCGAGGTGCACCAAACGAAACCACTGTAACCATTGGTGGGTTATCGAAGGTCCTTCTTATATCTAAAGCCGTAAGCGTGGCAAGAGCTGCACCAAGACTATGGCCTGTGATCGTCAAGCTCAGTGGCTCATCGCTGTATGACTCTAAGATCCTACCAATCTCTTCCCTCACTTGCTCTTGCAGACTGAGACTGTACTTCGCAGTTTTGCCTGTGTAAAGGCTTAAGAACCCGCTCTCCACCATGGGCTCACCATCACCATTGGCACAGCATGGAAGTTTAGTTAGTGTGGCACGAAGATTCTCCATCCATTCCAAGAACGTAGTAGTTCCTCTGTAGGCAACGACCACGTCTCGACGTCCGAGTCTAGAAATCTCTTCGTCGTCTTGGCAAACTGCCACGTAGCCGATCCAGCTGGACTGGTTGGTGAGCCAACTGGGCGCTTTCTTGGCCCAACGTGGCAACTGGACACTAGAAGTTGCTCTTAGATGCTTGGTCACTTGGTATCCGGTGTTCCGCAAGCCACAATTTTTGAATAGAGATCGCTTGGGAAATCGACTGGTGGCATAAGCTGATGAAGATGAGTCGTAAGCAACCTCGATAAACTTGCCATAACGCATGATCTCCCATCTTAGCTTATCGTCAAGTGGGTCCATTAGGCCTTCCCAGTTCTTGCTTCCTTGGTATTCCATCCAATTCTTACCAATCCTCATTGATTGATGATGAGTTGGTATGCGGGCGTCGTTTCCTGTGATTTGATCGATTTTACTGCAATACGGTTTGCTGATTCCACTTGAAGATGATGATCCGATGCTGCCTAGAAACATCTTCTTGGCAAGTGCAAGATCAGCAAGATATATGTGTGTGTGTGTGTGCTCAGATTTTGTAGTAGTGTTGGTCACTTGGTAATAAATGCCCAACACCGTCGGGTTCTTATATAGCTAGAATAGCTAAAATGTTGGTGGATGTTACATGTACATGCATGAGCTAAAAGCACAATTAAGGACGGTGTAAATAGCCAAGGGAAGGCATGGTTTAACATAGAACGACTTTCACATTTTAGAGTGTATGACTACCATATATCTTGATGCAATAATGATTGGAAGCGTAAGAAGGAAAAAAAAAAAAAAAATTTGTAAAAGCTCATGATGTGTTCCATCGCATGTCCTGTTTTATGACCAATGTCTTCGTCGTAGTTATTATACCACACCCCCTTTGGATATCTATTATGTAAAACGCTAGAGGAATTAAAAATGATATATTAATTGATGTAAACCAATCAGCCATATTAGATAAAAGGCATGTAACAATTTATATTGCCATGACATGGCCTTATTAAATTATATTCCTGTCACAATATCTTTAATATTGCAAATTTATAACTTGCATGTTTAAATAACTTGTCACTATTATAAAAGCAAGCCTAACATATATAATTAATGCGTTCTAACCTATTTAAAAAATATAAACTCAATCCATTTACGCATATTATTATTGCAAGTCAAAACTCACTAATTTCATGTCAATTTTGAGCTATGTCAGTTGCTTAAAATGTAATGTTTAACGATTCACAGCATCAAATTTATAATTTCATTTTAATTTTTTAAAAAGATTTGACGATAATTTATAGTAATTGATTTAGTGTTTTTAATTCATATAACATTGTTCATTCAGTGGTAATTAGTAAGGCCGGCCTCCTCCGTTATCTTCTGCTCACTTCTTTTACATACTCTTTTTTTGTTATTTACATTGTTAAATCAGTAGTAAATCTGTCGTATTGTCTATTCTTCTTTTTTTTTTCCTTTTTTTTCTTTTTTTTCTAGCCTGGTTGCATGGCTGTGTTTCTTTGAGGTAAAAGAAAGAGAAGGCATGCCATCTACGCATGCATGCATACATACATACATATATACATACATACATATACATATATATATATATATATATATATATATATATATAATGATCGGGTGCCATTCGTTTTTGTAAGTACTTAGGCTTTATAAGGTAGAATAATTAGTGCTGGTGGTTAAGCCAATATTACGTCGTAGTGATAGATTCATGGACCACGAATGAATCCTCCTAAGCAGTCATTACAAGAGTAAACGGCCATGGGTGGCCCCTCCCTGCCTTAGGGCCCATCACGTCACCTTCGCCTACTCTTTTTTGGGTTGCCTTTGACTCGGCCGAAATTCATTTTTGGAACTAACCGAAGTAACTTTCCGACCTCTATTGACACGTGTGGGATTTTCATGTGTATGCTTGCTTGGGTCGGTGCGGGAGCGGGCCTGGCCGGACCATGCGGTTGACCTAATTGATGAATGTTACAACGCGAAGAGACTTAATTTTCTGGGGTCCTCCCTGAACTCAATGGATCCCGCCCAAAGAACGATCTCATTGATTCTCTCTCATCATTTTAATTCTGTTTAAATTATCTTTTCCAGCTTAATCTCGTCTAATAATAGAAGGAAGGCATTTCTAACTTTTATTTTTATGCATATAATTAGGTAATTATAACCGTGACGTCAAAATATTCAGTATCATTGAAAAATACAAAACAAAAGAAAAATTTTATGTTGCATGGGATGATTTAGTTGATTGTGAAATTTATTTTTGATCTAAATGAAGATATGTTTCATCCCCTTTAACTCTTGTGTTCAATGTTACAAGTGATATTTCTATAAAAGATTTTATATTATGAGGTAATTAATCATGTACATAAAAGTAAGAATTTAAAAGATTTTTATGCAAAAGTTTTTAAGATTCTCTTCTAAACCTAAGATTATTTTCCTTGTAAACAGCCATATATAATTATTCTTTGGGTGCTGTAATACAATCGTATGTCCTTATTAACATCTTATTTGAATATATGATTATCAGCTTTAGGGCATTTAATATTTGTGAGTTTATAACAATCGTATGTCCTTATTAACGTCATCCCATCTCATTATGAAATTTATTTAATTAATTGGTGTTGATTGATGGAACTCTTGATAGGGAAAAAAAAAAGGTGTTTGAATAGAAAATAAATAAATAGACTCACATAGGAAAGATAAGAAAAAGTAAGTGAAGTAAAAAAGGAAAGGTACACAGAAGATTTTTATCACTTTTGCATCAGACTATTAATCTATTTTCTATTCAAACATAATTAAAACTTATTCTTAAATGTGTATAGAATATTTTCACCACTCTTGTCTTTGATTTATTTTTATAATTATGTACATTTGTAACTATATAAACCCAAATGTAGACCAACATTCTCTTATTTCTTAGTTCAAGTTAATCTTTTCTAACTTTTTAGCTTAACTTACTTTTTTCAATCTTATATATACATATACATATATATATATATATATATATATATATATATATATATATATATATATATATATAGATACACAAGAATGTCAACCTATTTCTATTCAAACACAATTAAAGCTTATTTTTAGACGTTTATAAAATATTTTAAAGTCCTTGTGTTTGCTTTATTTTATATAATTATGCACATAAGTATCTTTAAGCCGGAACTGTGAGCTCATATTTTCTAATTTCTCAATTCCAATTAATCATCTCTAAATTTCCTTATAACTTCACTCACTTTTTCTCATCTTTTCTATGTGAGATTATAAATCTATTTCTTATTCAAATACAATTTTTTTTTCTAGCAACCTCCACCTGTCAACTATTACAGATTGGTCATAATCTTATAGTTTTATTTATATTTTTATATTTTTAACTTTTGGATTTCCATGGACCTCAACATCATAGAGATTGGTCAAAGAGGGTTGAAGATTTTCCTCAAATCAAATTAAAATGACAAACGTGCGTTTTGGTTCTTAAGTATGTTAATAATCCATGATGATTCTAGAATAAATTTCTATCTGGATTCCTCTAGAACTTAAAAACAAAATAAAATAAAATAAAATAAAATCTTTTATAATAGAGATGAATACTACAATATGCATATAAAACATTAAAACGCCGTGCTAGATGATAATGAGTTGACATGTACCCAAGTACGTTGTCTTTTCCATTTTTTTTCTTCATAACATTCATTATTCTCTTTCTTTCTTTTCCTTTGTTTTTTCTTTATCAATTTCTTAGCAAATTAAATATCTCCACATCTCTCTCTCTCTCTCTCTCTCTCTCTCTCTCTCTCTCTCTCTCTCTTCCGTCCAGATCATGGATCCCTTTTCACTTCTGGCTGTGCATATAGCTCTCTTTTGTATATGTTTGATAAACTAGGGTACGTTCTTAATTACAACCGTAGGTTGCAGTTAGATCACCATTCTCCACCAAACAATGCGTGAAATATTAGGATGGGATGACGTTGGTTGACATAGACATGCATCTGTTATACAAGCCTCCTAGACAATGCATGACGCAACTGATGCATCACGATAGCCTCATCAACAGATGCCAATTCCTACATACGAAGGTGTTTGTGCAATTTTAATATCCAACTTCTAGTATTCACAATCATCAATAGTTATAAAACATGAACCTAATTAATCAAGATAAATCACATTAATCATCTAGTACACAAGTCATATGAAGAGATTATCATCAAATGATTATACCATCCCAAAACTCAATATCCCAAATCCATAAGAGATATATAAAATTACTTATGTACCTTTATTTCAAATATATCCAAGTTTGAAATAAGTATAATCTACTCCTCATGGCACTCCCATTGCACCAATGATCATCAACTACTCGACTATCTAAAACTCGAATAATGTGTTAATGCTTTTGGTTGGACCAATTATTTATTTTGGGGATGTTATAAGTTTTGTGTAACAAAAGAGTTTGAATATACAATCTCACGAACTCATATATATATATATATATATATATATATATATATATGTATGTATGTATGTATGTATGTGTGTGTATATTTGTAACACCCCGAATCTTCTCTTTTAAAATAATTAAGTACATAATTAATAAATATTGGTAAGAAAAATTAAAATAATTAAATTTATTTTTCAAATAAAAATTTGGAAAAAAATTTATTTCCAAACATACTTGTACAATTTGAAGACATTTTTTTCAAAATTCTAATTTCAAGGTATCACTTTATATCAACACATACACTATGAATTTAGAAGACTGTTAACTCTATTTCAAGGGAGTGCACTAGCAAAATCAAAGTATGCTAATTTAAAAGATTCAATTATTCTAACCATAAAATCAATTAAACTTGTCTAGGCCCATTAGCCAAACATAAAACAATTAAATTAGTCTAGGCCTCATTGGCCAAACATCAACCATATGATTCGAATATCCATAAGAGAAATGAATAGTGATGAATACTAATATTAATGTTCATTGATGGCAAGAATTTAATTCATCAAAATCAATACGAAGTTGATTGAGCACACCCCGTCTAATAATCTTCTATCACTGATAAAGAAAGGAAGTTGGATGAGCTCAAAGAGCTCAGTGGATCCATCCTAACTTTTAAATCAATATCGAACAAACATGAATAGAAAAACTAACACACACTTCCAAACATTAGGCATTTCAACAAACCGGTTGTTTAGGTCAAGGTTACATTGTACATCTCATAGATATAACTCATGTATCAAAATTCAAAAGTTATTCAATCTTACATCAAGTCACTAGATAAAGGTTACATTGTAACCATTCTCTAGAGGGTTCCCTCAGGTAACCCAATTTGTTAGCCAAAACCATCATCTTTAGGGTCCACCAATGATACCCAAGTGGGTCATCGTCCTAAAATATGTGTTCTTATCTTTATTTAATATTTAATATGTTTCTTATAATCTCACGATGTATATCATATTCATATTGTAACACATCGGGTCCCACTACGTGACGATATTGTCTCCACTTAGCCACAGACATACCGTGGAGATTTTGTTCCTGAAAAGACTCGAACTCGAGCCACCCCCAAAAGGCCTTGGCACTAGTGAACACCCGCATATGTATTCATTGCCCAGTCTCAACTCTGAGGTCCAGCCGATGTGGGATTATTACAATCTACCCCCCTTGGAGGCCATCTTGTCCTCGAGATGCACACCCGTTACACTCAAAGGCGGCTTTGATACCACCTTTGTAACACCCCAACCCCCTAGAGACAGGTTTAAGCTCAACCACAAGGCGGGTTGGTCCAATGTTACATTTACAAGTATACAACTTGCATCACTTTCTATTATCTCAAGTCTTATTATTTCTCAATGAGCACACAAATCAAATAATTTAATTCTAATTTAATAAAACTATTACAAGAGAGATAAAAGAAAAACTTCAATCTTTATTTATTGAATAAAATAAAGGGACACATGCTTGAAATTCAAATAATGAAAAGAGGAGTGCATAACTCTAAAATTTAAAAAATAAAATTCAGTGGAAGTCTTTATTCAAAATTTGGGCAATATGTCTTTACATAAAAACTTTCTAAAAAATAGAGTTTCTAATCCATTAGCAAGCTTGATCATGTATTTCAAATTCCTGAAAAATAAAAAGTAGGGGTGAGCACATAACCCATTGGATCATTCATCAAACTACTAATATACTAATTCAAATCAAAAGTGTATCCAATTTCAATCACTTACAAGCATTAAGCATTTCAAACAATAGCTTGTTGGTATTGTATATTTGACCAAAAGGGGTTTTTAATCCATTGATGTTTTTCATTAAAATACTCATATTCTGGAATGGAATGATAATTCATCTTGTCACATTCCATTGGAAATAAGGATCACATGTCCACATTCCAAGTATTTTAAAACACATCCACACTTAGTGATGTTACTCATATACACTAAGTATATGCAAAGAACACCCATAGCATCACTTAGACTATTATGATGGTACGTGGTTGTTATCTTCACTTTCTCATATTTAATTTCAAATAAATATGAAACAATATCATAATAATTAATATCAGAATTTAAATAATCAAGAGATTATGGAAACATACATGGCATGCTTAAAAATTCAAATAAAAGTCTAAGCATGGCTTCTACGCATGTTATGCTATCATATATGAATTAAAAGATGAAAACATGTTAAATTGAAAATAGAACTTGATCAAACATGCTTCAAACTGAAATATAAACATGCAAAAAAATAGAAACAATTATGAATATACTAAAGACATGAAGTAGTAAAGAAGGAGTTCTAGAAATTTCATTCACCTTAATTCGAGTTTTTTTGTAGAATTCGGCAGAGGTTCCCCTTATCCACCACTTTTGGAACTTCTTGAACTTCTAATCACCAACAAAAATACTTCAACAACTCTCTAAAACACTAAAATAAGAATTTCTCACACAAGAAAGAAAAGAGAGTGAGAAGAGGTGCCAAGAAGAGGGCAAGAACAAACAAAGAGGGAAATGTCAACTCTTTGCTTTGGGATGAGATGAATGTGAGCAAGAGGGGGTATTTATAGGTGTTCATGAGCACAAGGGGGCATCTAGGGTAGCTCACCGCGTTTGGGCATGTTTCCAAACTCATAAGGGGATAGTTTGGGTGAGAAAGGCAAGTGTGCTCATGGTTGGCAAGTGAGACTACTAAGGTTTCCAATCCAAGTGTAAGCAAAATCTTTGAACCTTATTTGTTTCTTTTATATGTGTGAACACAATTAAAGGTTTAGAATACATTCTAATATCTCTTGGACGTCCTCTATTTGTGACGACCCATGTTTTGATGTACAAAATTTTCGGGTTTGATATGTATTTTCGAAAATTTTAAATGAAATACATGAATTATTCTCAATTTTTTTCAATTTCGAATTATTTATTGGAAAAAATTGAAATAATGGGAAAAATGTGATTTTCAGGAGAAAATACATGAGATTATAAGGAAAATGTGATTTTTTGAAAGAAATAATTTTTGGAATTTATTATTGAATTTTTAAAATTTTTATAAAATTTTTGGAGTAATTAATGAAATTTCTGGGAAGAAAATATAATTTTTGGTAAATTATTCAATTTTTAAGAAAATAATTGTACAAATGATGAAAAATTGGTGTATAATTAGAATATTTGATGAGAAAATGATGGATTGATCATTTCAATAATTTTAGAAAAAAATGCAAATTTTCGAGTATATATATGTGTGTGTGTGTGGGTATAAGGAGAAAAGAAAAGAAAAAAAAAGGGATGGTATTGGTGGGTTTGGGACCCAAGAACTGGGCCTGGGCGGCCCAGGCCCCTAGCTGGCTAGGCTGAGAAGCCAGGGCCCTGGCGCCTAGCGCCCAGGCTTGGCGCACACGGGTCAGCCTGACCGGGTTGGCTGGCCCACATGTCCCAAAGGGTGCAGCCCCTGTTTTCCTTCGTCTTTTGTGCATTTTGAGGGGATTTTAGCTCGAATCTCTGGTTTTTTGGTGCATTTTCAACCATCAAACCATGGGAACTCATGGTATTTGAATCCATGGTTTTGCCATCAAGCTCAACCACAATTTTGGCCAATGAATGCTGCCAACTAGGCAGCCAGCATGTGAGGTCGAAAGCCACCTGGATGGCCACATGTCACCCATCTTGCCATGCAAGCTTTTCCCATGCAACAAAATCTCTTTTTTGAGCTGAAGTCCAGAAACTTCTAGATTTCTGTAGCCTCCTTCATAAGCTCAAATCGCCTTTATTTCTTAGCCAAATTCAGTGATTCATAGCTTGTTTTGAAGCTTATCCTACCCTCTACGAAGTCCCACAAGTAGTTTGCCCAATCCTAGAACTATCTAAAGACAAAAACATTGAGAAAAGGGGCTATTCATAAGTTTTAAACCTAGAAAACCAGAAAAATCTATGTTGAATCAATCTTCAGAACATCCTCATGCATACCATGTTTTGGAGTAATGTTTGAGAGCAAATATGATTAGGGTTGCTTACTATTTTGAGTGAGACTTATTTAATTAGGATTCCATGGACTAAACTCTTGCGAAAGCAGCAAGAAATAGCCTTGGATTGGTATTGGAAATTAGAATAGATGAGCACTCAAAAACCATAGGGGATTGATCCATACAATAATCTGTTACATAAACAGAAAAGTAGGGGATTAGTTGACTGACTAAATGAAGGCAATTTTAGCTGCAATTTGGTGGAGAAGTCCCTAGATATGTCAATATTATTTTTACCAAAGTTCAGGGCATTCTGAAATTGAGAAGCAGGTTAGTTAATTCACTAAGTGACTGCCTATCACAAGGTATACGGGATTCTTATAGTCTCTATTATTACACCTAGAAACCCTAGTAAATGATTTCTGAAAATCATGAAATAAAATTTTGGTGAAAGCTTAGATAGAATAGATCAAATATGGAAAGTTTTACCCAAATCAAACGGTTGGATTGATCACGGGAAATTTAGAAAATTTACTGCTAGGAAGTGAAAACCCAGAAGTTCCTATGATCCAACTGAAAATTTGGAGGTTAAATTAAATGGCCAAACCTCAGTGGATTGATCTGAAATTTGGTGAAAAGGTTCCTAAGTATGTCCACATTATGCCTACCAAATTTTAGATCATTCAGATCTGGATAGGTGGGTCAAATTAGGAAAACAGTCACTCCCTATCACTTAGAATCTGAGAATACACAGTTCTTGATATCTCAGTCAAAGGCACTATCAAATGAAGTCTTAAATTCATGATTAAAAATTATACGGAAGACTTGAGGAGTCTAGAACAGATTTGAAAATTTTGATGCAAATCCGATATACAGATTGGCCGCAGAAAAATAGGAAAAATTGTTGCGCAGTTAGGGCCTTAAGCTAAAAATGTGACTAAGTGATGGAATTTGGGATTTTGAAGCAATTTTGACCTAATTGGCCCATTTTGATCCAATTTGGACACAAATTGACCAAGAGTGACTAGGATGACTACATTGACTAGGGTTGACCAGAGTTGACCGAGTTTGACAGATTGACCGAAATGGTTCAGGTCGATCGAAACTAAGTAGGGATAGTGAGATTTGAGATTAGGCTACTGTATGGATAGAACTGAGATTGAGTTTGATTGATGCAAATTCGAGAGAGTACTGCGGGACTGGACTAGTTGTCAACGGGACATTGGTGCACAGGACCCGAGGTGAGCAGTTCAATTCAGGTGTTTTCTGTAACTTTTATTCCTTGCATAAAACTTGTGTGAAATAACATGGTTTAAATGGTTTCACAAGATTTAGATATATCTTCTTGATTTAAGATATGTAGATGTACACAGATAGTGAGACCAGAGGCTCGATGTCCGAGCGCAGGGTCAGGGTACATGATGAGATGAGACTCAAGGTCTAAGCGCGGGGTTAAGGCGTATGATTAATGCGCCTAGCTTCCGATCCGCTAGAGTGATGACACTTGAGGACCAAGCGCAGGGTTAGGGTATTCGAGGAGTACGCCTAGCTTACGACCCGCTCAAGTGGCCAATATGCCTGACTTACGAGCCCTCGAGCGATGACCATAGGTTGGGTTTTGTTGAGCTAACCTAGCCTGGATATATGTTTTTTAACTAACATGGATTTGAGAGGGTTTTCTGAAACTGTTGCACTATTTATAACTGTTTTCATACTATGCCATGCTTTTGAATGTCACATCATTTTACTGCTCATGCATACATGCATTATTTTGGAATATTGGTTACGGTTAACATGCTGAACTTTCTATTCACTGAGCCATGTGAATTTTAGGCTCACTACTTTATTACTATTTCAGGTTCTTCAGTGGCTGATAAGGGGAAAGGCGTGGTGACAACTAGCCGAGAGTGCCCTGAAGGGGATTCTGGGGGCCCACTGAGGGGTCGTCACACTATTAGTAGGGAAACATTCTAATATCTTGTGATTCATAAAATCAAATAACTTTCTAATATGAGCACGTGAAAATAAAGCTTTAGAATGTTTCTTATTTCACTTGGATTTTCTCCCTTTTTGGCTCCACATGTGAGAATGAGGCAAGTTTCTATTTTTTGATTTTTTTTCTAGGTGAAGGAATCTTTCTATATCTCTTTAAATCAGCCACTCTCATTAAACTTTTATCTTGGGTGCCCACACACACACTTATGAGACATTTTATATGTAACCTTAGTATACATGATCATTTATCTTGGCACGTGGAATCATTCTTCATGGTTTTTGTAGGTGTGGGCATACTTGATCATTTACATGGCACATTGGATCGTTCTTCATGATTTCAAATAATGGACACGTCCGATGGAGCTTAGGGTAGGGTAGGGTGCAAATGATCATGGTGTTCCACCCATGTAAATTGCACATGTTAGGGGTGGCCATGACTTCATGGGTTCACAAAAATCAAATAAAAATTAATATCTCCTTATTTACATGGAAATATAATTTTTATCTTATAGTTTTGGAATCACATGAACCTAATGCACATTTTAAGGTATGGATTGGCCCAAAGCGATATTCTCACAAAAACTTTCCTTATTTAAGACCCACTGAGGTTACTAGGAAAATGAAAATCTAAATCTTGGCCAATTGTTCTGATTTTCAGATATGTCATTCATTTTGTTAGTTCATGTCATTTCATTTTGTTTCGAGTCATTTTGATCCCCCAAAATACCATAAATGACAATTCTTTTTAATTTGAACCCCCTGAAGAGTGTTTGGCAAATGAAAACCCTAACTTCGACCAATTGTTCTAATTTTTGGTTATCTTGTCTCATTCGTTGGTTCATGTCACCTTACTTCATTTCAAGTTGTTTTGGTTCCCTATGGGGCACTAAATGAGAGTTTAGAAAACCTACCAAATTTAGCCCCAAAATGAGCTTGTTTTCATTTTACACCCAAATTTCACTGAATAAATGATAAGTTTTATTTAATTGAGTATAGAGGATTTAGGGCATCACCCTGAAAACTTTGTACTTGATTAAATAAAAGTCAAGATTAATTCAGTGAAATTGGGTGTAAAACGATTGTAATAATCCCACATCGGCTGGACCTCAGAGTTGAAATTAGGCTATAGGTGCATACGCGGGTGTTTACTAGTGCTGAGGCCTTTTAGGGGTGGCTTGAATTCGAGTCTCTCCAGGAACAAAATCCCCACAGTGTGTCTGTAGCTAAGTGGGGACAATATCGTCACGTAGTGGGATCCGATGTGTTACAAGGTGGTATCAGAGCCTAGGCTTTAGGTGCCTTAGGCTAAAAAATAGAAAGTCAAGCCTAAACATGTGTTAATTAGGCTAGAAATAGAAAGTCAAACATTAGTTGCTTGACAAGAATTAGAAACCCAAATTAGGGCTTCACATTAAATTGAATTAAAATTTTAGTGCCCTGCCTTCTATTTTTGAAAATTGAAAAATGTTTTAGAAAGTGTTTTCAAAAAGGAAAGATATTTTTGAAATGTTTTGTTTAGATACAAAGACTACAAGTTGTGGGTAAGCCTTGTCTCGAGTAAAGCCAAATATTGAAAGGGGGGTGGATTATCCCGCCCTAGAAAGTGCGGTCGTTAAGCAGACTTCGATTTCGCCACCCGATCTGGAGGTTGTCCCACCAGCTTGTACGAGTAGTTTGAGTTGAAGAACAACTTTACTTTCTATAAAAGAAAATTAGAAGGTGAAAAATTAGGACAAGGAATTGAATAGAAGTCAAAAAAATGTCAAAGGTAGTATCTTAGCTAGACAGAGGTTGTTAGTCAACCAGATTAAACCCTAGGCCCAGAGAAAAGACCTTAAGTAGAAACGTGGTGTAGCCATGGGTGGCACAATGGATCAAAAGCATAAATCTCTAGGGCATAGGCTAGAAACTAAAACTTGTGTGAAAACAAAAAACTGTTTGATCAATACACGAGACCGAGAAGCTTCTGTATCTTTCAGTTTCTATGTAGTATGGGATGCATAGGAATTTGGGGGTATGGAGGAAGCCTGGACTCGGAAAATGATGGACCATGTATAGTGAATGATTGGTAACTCTAGAAAAATGGGTTTCTCTATGCTCGTTAGTATGGGATGGTGAAGTATAGTGGGCTTCGGAACCTTAGTTATCGAACAATTTGCAAATTTGTTTGGGTGCGGCTCTGTTCTGGGCGAAAGCCTAAGTGGAAGGGGTAGAGTGGTATGAAACACTTGAACCTGAAAGTATAAGTGGAAGCTTGGAACCTTGTTGTGCTAACTTGATTGTATGATATGCATGTTTTACTGTTTATTTAATTTGAGACCAGATCTTGTACCTATGCATGAAAAGAACCTAGAAGAAAAACTTTTAGGCCACTAAATAGATCAAGAACCTTGAAACTGAATCTAAAGTTATGATAGTACAAATGTTTGCTGGAACAAACATTGACATTGAAAAGATGAGCCAAGAAAAGTTCAAGGAGGTCTTCTATGAAAAGTTCTTTCCAAAGACGATACTGTGGAAGCTGCAAGAGGACTTTGTTAAGTTGAATCAGAAAGGCTTGACTGTAGCTAAGTATGAGAGAAAGTTTATTGAATTGGATAAGTTCTCTTGGGAGCTGATTTAAGAAGAAAGAATAAAAACTAATTGGTTTGCTTAGGGTCTCAAGATTGAGATTCAAAAAGTGATTATGATTCTAAGCAATAAAATAGATAACACAGAGGCCCAAAAAAAGAATAAGAGTGGTGGGAAGACACCACAGACCTAGAAATAAGGGCAAAATAAAGATGAACTAAAAGAACAGGTCAGGAAGCGGGGACTATGCTATGTGTACAGGTAAAAAGGTCATGTAGCAAGAAACTACTCGACTACATTCACCCAGGATCCTCAGCCACAAAATTCTCAAGGAAGAGGTCAGATTGATCGTTCTCAGGACAGACAGCAAAAACAAAATGCCAACTATGGACAGAATCAGGGTCGTAGGTAGAACTAGGCCAAAATGTCTGCTGTTGAGGCTCAAGAAGATCAAAACCTCCCCTAGATACCCTACTATAAAAATATATTATGAGAACTTGATTAGCCCTTTATTTAAATTGTTATATGTAAGCATTTATGAGTTTTAAGCTTTGATAAGGTTTTGTACCTATTCTTTTCAATAAATGAAATGTATTCCCTAAAGAATCCTTGTTACATTTTGAAGGTTCAAAATAGAAATTTTGGGAATAGAAAGTGTTCGTAATAACCCAAGGCCTACCGTGTGGTTGAGTCTACTAAGACGGAGGTGGGGTATGACAAGAAAAACTTTGACCTTCAAATAGATTGAGAACTTTAGGCTAGGCATGACCCTAAAATGAAAAATAAGCCTATCTTTAGAATATGTCTTGCCCATCGAATCTTTCGCAATTAGATTGGGGTTGAACAAAGACAAGATGAATGACTTACAAGTCTAATAGAAGAAATTGAATAAGACAAGCATATTGACCTTAGGTCAGATGCATAGGATACCCTAAGACTTAGGGAAAAAACATTGTATGGGTAATTGTGGATCATCTCACTAAAGTGCCTAATTTTTGCCAACTAGATCCAGATAAAGTCAATAAGTCTAAGAGAGTTACCCAGACATTAGAAGCTATGTTGAGCTCTTGTGTCCTATACATTAAAGGAAATGAGAGAAAGTACGAACCTGACCCTTCTCACATCATCCACTGGGAGGAAGTGAATATTCAAGATGATGCTACTTATGAGAAAACAACAGTCAGAATCCTCAACCATAAAGTAAGTAGTCTACGAACAAAGGATATCCCGTTAGTGAAGGTACTATGGAAACATCATGGCGTGGAAGAAGCTACCTGGGAACTCGAAAGTGAGATGAAAACCAAGTATCTACATCTATTCACTAAAAATCTTTAGTTATGTATAAATTTCGAGGACGAAATTTTTTTTAGGAGGGTAAGTTGTAATACCCTAAATCTTCTATACTCAATTAAATGAAATTTATCATTTATTCAATGAAATTTGGGAGCAAAATGAAATCGAGTTTATTTTGGGGCTAAATTTGGTAGGTTTTCGAAACTCTCATTTAGTGCCCCATAGGGACCCAAAACAACTTGAAATGAAGTAAGGTAACATAAACCAACAAATGGGACAACATATCAAAAAATTAGAACAATTGGTCGAGGTTAGGGTTTTCATTTGCCAAACGCCCTTCAAGGGGTCGAAATTAAAAAGAATTTTCATTTATGGTACTTCAGGGAATCGAAATGACTCAAAACAAAATGAAATAACATGAACTAACAAAATGAATGACATATCCAAAAATCAGAATAATTGGCCAAGATTTGGATTTTCATTTGCCTAGTAACGTCAGTGGGTCTTAAATAAGGAAAGTTTTTGTGAAAAAATCACCTTGGGCCAATCCATACCTTAAAATGTGCATTAGGTTCATGTAATTCCAAAACTATAAGATATAAATCATATTTTCATGTAAATAAGGAGATATTAATTTTTATTTAATTTTTGTAAACCAATGAAGTCATAGCCACCCCTAACATGTGCAAGTCACATGGGTGGAGCACCATGATCATTTGCACCCTACCCTACCCTAAGCTCTATGGGACGTGTCCATTATTTGAAACCATGAAGAACGATCCCATGTGCCATGTAAATGATCAAGTATGCCCACACCTATAGAAACCATGAAGAATGATTCGATGTGCCAAGATAAATGATCATGTATACTAAGGTTCCATATAAAATGTCTCATAAGTGTGTGTGTGGGCACACATGTGACAAACTCAAGATAGAAGTTTAATGAGAGTGACTGATTTAAAGAGATATAGAAAGATTCCTTCACCTAAAAAAAATTAGAAAATAAAAACTTATCTCATGCTCACATGTGGAGCCATAAAGGGAGAGAATCCAAGGGAAATAAGAAACATTCCAAAGCTTTGTTTTTGTGTGCTCATATTAAAAACTTATTTGATTTTATGAATCACAACATATTAGAATGTTTTCCTACTAATAGAGGATGTCCAAGAGATATTAGAATGTATTCTAAACCTTTAATTGTGTTCACACACATAAGACAAACAAATAAGGTTCAAAGATTTTGCTTACATTTGGATTGGAAACCTTAGTGGTTCCACTTGCCAACCATGAACACACTTGCCTTTCTCACCCAAACCATCCCCTTATGAGTTTGGAAACATGCCCAAACATGGTGAGCTGCCCTAAATGCCCTCTTGTGCTCATGAACACCTATAAATATCCCCTCTTACTCCCATTCATCTCATCCCAAAGCAAAAAGTGACACTTCCTCTTTTTTTGTTCTTGCCCTCTTCTTGGCACCTCTTCTCACTCTCTTTTTTTTTTTCTTGTGTGAGAAGTTCTTATTTTAATGCTTTAGAGATTTGTTGAAGTATTTTTGTTGGTGATTAGAAGTTCTTGAAGTTCCAAAAGTGGTGGATAAGGGGAACCTCTGCCGGATTCTACAAAGAAACTCGAATTAAAGTGGATGAGATTTTTAGAACTCTTTTTTTACTACTTCAATTCTTTAGTATATTCATATTTGTTTTTATTTTTTAGCATGTTTATATTTCAATTTGAAGCATGTTTGATCAAGTTCTATTTTCAGTTTAACATGTTTTCATGTTTTAATTAATACATGATAGCATAATGTAATACCCCAGAATTTTGTCAAAAAAAAATTTTAAATAAATAAAATAAGTCAAATAAATTAGTTTCAAAGATTTTAAGAAATTTTGGGTGCAAATTGTGGGTTGGCATATGAAAAATAAAATAAATTAGAGATATAGTGGAAATTAAACAAATAAAAGCTTAATTTGATAATTAAATAAAAAATTAAGGTTTAGTAAAATAAATAAATAAAAATAAAGTATAAATACACATATAGGTTAATATGGGTATGAATAGAGTGTATATTAGCATAAAAATGTGAATACTACATATTATGGGGATATGTACATAGAAAAATACATATAATTAAATAAAATGTATTTATTAAAATAAATCAAACATTATGTGAATATTAGTGTATAATTACATAATTTATTGTCTGAAAATGAAATATGAAATAAATAAAAATACATGAAAATAGAAAATATTGATTATTT
>JAJIYU010000489.1:0-50266 GCA_030144865.1 Tinospora cordifolia
ATGCCTGATCAACATGGTAGGATGTGGCAGCCGTGGAAGTCGAGACATTTGTGCAATTGTAATGGGTGTAATGAAATTTCTAAGTGGAAGTCTGTGTGGAAAAGCGAGTGTGGGATGGGGCACACAGACCTGGAAGCATGGATGGAAGCTTGGGATTTCATTATGCTAGCGTGCATTGTGTGTTTGGTTGGTGTATGATTGGTTGCAAAATATGTAGTAACATTGTATTTTAGTATATTACCCAAACTCCTGTACCTAGAAACAGACGAAATGCAGTCGACTTAGAAGTACAAACTTTTAGGCCACAAAGACATATCGAGAACTTAGAGACTATGCATCTAGAGTCACAGTAGCAAGGAACAAGCGACAATGCCAAGGGGATGACCAAAACTATTGGATACTGCAAGTTCGAAATCCAAAGTTTGATTGCAATTCTTAGATGTTTTGCTACAATCAAGTTAAACTATTGGATACTGAATTAGGTTTTGACTTGCAGACAATGCCAAGGGGACGACCAAAACGAGGAATGGCTCGAGGGGAGAGTAGTCACGAGCCTGAGTAGAGAGAAGGACTCCAGGAATAACAACTGCATCAGTGGGAGCAGTGATGACTCCTGAGGTGATTGCAGAAATTACTCAGAAGATGATAGCCGAGGTTACTCCCAGAATAGTGACAGAAATTACTTCTCGAGTGGTAGAACAAATAGTGAAAACCTTGCAGTCATCATAGCCACCAGTGCCAGTACAACCACAGATGTTGCAGCAACCTGTACAACCACCGCTAGAGCCTCAGATTTCACCAGTACCTCAAACTCCACAAGAGGCTAGATCATTAGAGGCGATTACGGCAAGTAAATCAGCTAGTTATGATAAGGAACATAAGGAGTTACTAATTGAATTTCAGAAATTAAAACCCAACACATTTGAAGGAATGACTGATCCAATGACAGCTGATAGGTGGTTTACGGAGATGAACAAACATTTAAATGCATTGGGAGTGACAGGACCGCGACGAGTCGCTTTGGCAGTACATCAGTTAGAAGGGCCAGCATATCACTGATGGGAAATGATCATGAATGACCCTGCCATAGATGAAACAACACTGACTTGGGAAGAGTTCAAGACCCTGTTCTATGATGCTTATTTCTCAACAGCCAAGAAAAGACAAATGCATGCTGAGTTCACAAGACTAGCACAGAAGATGATGTCGGTGACAAAGTATGAACGAAAATTCACAGAGTTGGCAAAATTTGTCCTAATTTGGTAAAGGATGAGCAAACAAAGACAGAGAGGTTCATTGAAGGATTGAAACTGGAAATCAGAAAGATAATAGCACCCTTAAAGTTGACCAACTTCAGAGAAGCTGTGGAGAGGGCACAGATTATAGAAAGAGACCTCAAGGCAGAACAGGCATGGAAGAGTAAGAAGCGAACCAGATCTAGCCAAGCAGCAGGACCATCGTTGAGGAAACTTGGCAGTCAGGAGAGGAGAAGAATATCTCAGAGCCAGAGACAGGTACAGGCATCTGAGAGATTGCAAGGAAGATAGGCTAGATCAGAAAGAAACATTAGCGAACAACGGGAGCAGGCTAGAAAGAAAGGGTTATGCTACGTTTGCAACCAAGAAGGGCATTTTGCCAGAGAATGTCCCAACAAAGAAATGAGCACAGTATCTCAATCGGTGTATCAGACTCCATCTCAGACAGAAAGATCGCAGCGAAAGCCTCAGACACAACAACAGAGTCAAGCACGCCTCTATACGACAGTCATCAGTACGGAACCGACCCAAGCAGTAGAAGGTACGTTCTTATTATTTGGGGTTATTGTGCGAGTATTATTTGACTCGGGTGCAACTAGGTTATTTATTTCAGAAGAAGTCGTAGATAGATTGAAGTTAGTCACAGACCCTTTGGTCACACCATTAGAAGTGTCTACTCCAGTAGGAAGCATGGTAAGTTCACGAAGACATTGTAGGTGTGAACTCACTTTTGGGGATAGAAGAATAGGAGTGGACCTTTGTGTACTCCATTTTGGTGGATATGACATGATATTGGGAATGGATTGGTTAACCCAATTTCAAGCTAAGATCGATTGCCAAAGATGAAGAGTTACAATCAAGTTACCATCCGGGGAAGTTGTGAAGATAGAAGGAGACATGAAGAAGCTGCCTAAAAGTCCAACATTAGCATTACTATATGCTGTGCAACAGAAGGTCGACTTCAGATAGTTGATAGAGGGTGAAGTAGAGAAGCCACAAGGAATACAACATATCCCAGTGGTGAGAGAATATGAGGATGTATTTCCGGATGAATTGCCTGGCCTTCCACCATACAAGCAAATAGAATTCAAGATTGAAGTATATCCGGGTACAAATCCCATTGCTATTCCACCTTATCAGATGGCACCGGTAGAACTGGTTGAGCTGAAGACTCAATTGGATGAACTGATGGCGAAGGGTTTCATTCGACCAAACGAGTCGCCATGGGGAGCTCCAGTCCTGTTTGTAAGGAAGAAAGACGGATCCATGAGGTTATGTGTAGACTACAGGAAATTAAATCAAGTTACGATAAAGAATAAGTACCCTCTACCAAGAATCGATGATCTCTTTGACCAGCTGAGGGGAACCTCACGATTTTCAAAAATAGATTTGAGATCAAGATACCATCAGTTAAGGATCCGTGAGTTGGACGTACCGAAGACAGCTTTCAGAACTCGGTATGGACATTTCGAATACACAGTGATGCCATTCGGACTGACAAATGCTCCAGTGGCATTTATGGATTTAATGAATAGGGTCTTTAGCCAATACCTAGATCAGTTCGTTGTTGTTTTTGTGGATGATATCCTCATTTATTCGAGATCAGATGCTGAGCATGAAAGACACTTGCACATGGTACTAGAAACACTTAGACAGAATAAACTGTACGCCAAATTCAGCAAATGTGAATTTTGGATGCAGAAAGTGAAATTTCTTGGTCATGTTGTCTCGGCAGAAGGCATATCAGTGGATCTAGAGAAAGTTGAAGCTGTAGCTAACTGGAAACAGCCAACAACAGTAACTAAGATCAGAAGCTTTCTTGGATTGGCTGGGTACTACCGTAGATTTATTAAGGATTTCTCGAAAATAGCTAGCCCACTGACAAAATTGACCAGGAAAGGAGAAAAGTTCATTTGGCATGATTAGTGTGAGGCATCATTCCAAGAATTGAAAAGGGGATTGACAACAACACCAGTCTTGATTACTCCTACACAAGGAGTAAGATACACCCTCTATACCGATGCATCGTTGAATGGTATGGGTGCAGTACTGATGCAAGAAGGAAAGCCTGTGGCATATGCTTCCCGACAGTTAAAGCCACATGAGCAGAATTATCCTATACACGACCTAGAACTTGCAGCGATCGTGTTTGCATTGAAGATTTGGAGGCATTATCTTTATGGAGAGAACTTTGACCTATACTCAGACCATAAAAGCCTCAAATATATATATATATATATACTCAGAAGGAACTCAATCTACGACAGAGAAGATGGTTAGAGTTCCCAAAAGACTATGACTTTCAGCTACATTATCATCCTCGTAAGGCTAACGTAGTAGCAGATGTACTAAGTAGAAAGTTTAGTTGGAAGGATGAAGAAAGGGCACAAATGTATTAGCTGATCAGTACATATGACTTGAGTATAGCCACTGATGAAAAACAAGCACATATATATGCGATAACTAGCCAACCTGATATTATACATCAGATCAGAGAGGAGCAGAAGAATGATAAGTGGATGGCAAATCTGATTAACGGTATCAGGCAAAGTAAACATACAAATTTCAGAATTGATGAGGATGGTGCATTGAGGCTAGGCAACCAAGTACACATTGCATCCAGGAAGACTTATTGGTGGAAAGGTATGAAGAAAGACATCGCAAAATATGTCTCTTGATGTCTTACGTGCCAACAGGTGAAAGCTAAGCATAAGAAGCTGTCTGGCTTATTGCAACCACTTCCCATACCAGAATGGAAGTGGGATGATATTACCATGGATTTTGTGAGTGGTCTTTCGAGAAATCAGAAAGGTGAAGACACCATTTGGGTGATAGTAGATAGATTGACAAAGGTAGCTCACTTCTTAAATATACGATCTACTGATCCAATGAGTAAGCTGGATGAACTATATGTTAAGGAACTAGTGAGACTGCATGGTATCCCAAAGACAATTGTATCAGACCGAGATGCCAGATTTACATCCCAATTTTGGCAAAGTTTACAAAAGGAATTGGGGAGCAGAATCACGATGAACACGACATTTCACCCGCAAACGGATGGACAATCTGAAAGGGTTATACAATTGTTAGAAGATATGTTGAGAGCGTGTGCGCTAGATTTTAAGGGCAATTGGAGCAAATATTTGCATTTAGCAGAGTTCGCCTACAACAATAGCTATCAGGCGAGCATTGGAATGGCTCCATTTGAAGCGCTCTATGGTAGACCCTGCAAATCGCCATCCTGTTGGGCAGAACTGGAGGATCATGTGTTCATTGGACCTGATATGATTGAAGAAATGAACCTACAGATCAAGAAGATCCAGAAGAGGTTATTGATTGCACAAAGCAGACAGAAAAGCTACGCAGATAGAAGGAGAAAACCCTTAGAGTTCCAACCAGGAGACAGGGTGTTTCTGAAGATAAGTCCACAGAAAGGAATCAGAAGGTTTGGAGCCAAGGGTAAGTTGGCCCCTAGATTCATTGGTCCGTTTGAGGTACGTAAATGGTGCATGTGCTTACGAATTGGATCTTCCGAATCGATTATCTGACGTTTCGATGCTTCGGAAATACGAGCCAGATCCTTCACATATCATTCCATGGCAAGATATTGAAATTCAAGGTGATGCAACTTAAGAAGAACCAGCTATTCGGATCCTGGATCGTAAGGTACAGAGCCTTAGAACTAAAGACATTCCTTTAGTCAAAGTTCTATGGAAGCATCATAATCTGGAGGAAGCCACCTGGGAATTAGAGAGTGAGATACAAAAAAAGTACCCAGAACTATTCTCCAGAAATTCTTCATAGAACACATTGGGCAGGTATGTTCTATTTAAATTTCGAGGGTGAAATTTCTTTAAAGGGGGGTAGATTGTAATAACCCAAAATATTTTAACGCGTCCACATCGATAGTTAATTTAAGAATTTCAATTAAATAGGAAAGTTTTAAAAGAAAATATGTTTTGAATGTCCATGTATGTATTTAATGAAAATAAAATCATATAAATTCATTTTTATGGCTTAGAAACTCAAAAATAATGAAAAATAGGAAAGAGGTTCGAAAGATTGGGGTTCGTCGGCAAAAATAGTGCAGGAAAACCACTTAAGAATAGTGGACTCATTCTGCCGACCGCAGTCCGTAAATGGCCAACCGCGGTCCGCAGTCGAGAAACCACTTACGAATAGTGGACACATTCTGCCGACCGTAGTCCGTAAATGGCCCACCGCGGTTCGCAGTCGAGGAAACTAGAAATTTCGATAGAAATCAATCACCGACCGATGTCCTTATTTTCCAACTGCTGTCCATGTGCGATATATAAATAAAATGACCGACTTGAGCTCGTCATTTCCACTTCCAGTTTGTTCCAGACGAGGGAGGAGTGACTTTGAAAGCTCGAAGAAGTGCTCTGAAGTAAGGTAAACCAGAGATTGAAGAATTGAGGTAAGAATCTAAGTCCCTCTATTAAATCACTTTCTCAATTGCTGTTTGTTTAAATCTAAAGATTCAAATACTCCAGTTGTAAGGGTGAATGAAGGAATGATGTTATGAGAAAACCCTGTTAGCTGAAGTAAATTTGAATCCTTTCCTTATATAAGGTCCCAAAGCAATTGTGTATTGAGTTTGATTGTTGTTTTTATGGGATTTTCAAATTTACCAGTGTCTAATGAATTGAAATCAGGTAGCACATTTCTGTGAAAGGAAGTGAGGTGAACTAAAGTTCTTGGGGAAGTAACTATCAAGTGAGTGTGTCTTAAAGACAATCTGTTGAGACAAGAAAGTTGAAAGGAATCCCAAAGTATTCAGGTGAGAGGGATATCCTTACTCTTTAGTATTATGCGAGAATCACGCTTGAGACATGATTGTTGCTAGTCTAGGATTTGTATTATATGAATGTTGATATTGTTGGAATTGGATGGTTTGTTTGCAATTGTTGAAGTGCCGAATGATTTATTGATATGCATGATTTTATTAAGATTTACCGCTCATGTGATATTCATTTATTTATTTCTGATATCATGTTGAATGAATGTCTTGGGCTTGAATGCATGATTGCTTCACTAAATTAAGATTAATGGCTAATTAAGAATTCCACACACCGGTACGACAGGCTGCATAGCGTCGTAAATATTCCTGACCCTTAGTGTCGATAGCAAATTTCATTGTCTTGGGAATCATAAGGAATTGGCTGCATAGCGTTCCTTACCTTTGACTGTGACATCTTGGGAATAAAAAGGAATAGGCCGCAAGACATTCTTTTCCTTAGATTTTGCTCGACACTTGATTTGTCTTCGGGATTTGGTAACAGGCTGCATAACATTACCTTAGTAATTGGTTGCATAGCATTATTGTTCCTTAGACTGTGATTCACATGTACAGGCCGCAGGGCGTGCATGGGGATAAGTAATATGCTGTAGAGCGTTACTTATCTTTGGATGTTGATGTTCTTGATTTCTTGTTTCTGGCCAAATTGCATGCACTCATTTCCATCCTCGATCACAAAGGAATATTGGGAGTCTAACCAACTCTTCCGGTTTAGGTTACAACAAACAATTTAATGTGTGAAACGCCTATGTGTGGAAGTGTGTGTATGTTTTGTGTTTGATCTTGTATAATGCTAGAGATGTATAGGATTGACTCACTGGGCTCTCGAGCTCACCCTATCACTCTATTTTCAGGTTTTCACAAGTCTATTGTACAGTGACTACTTTCTAACAGTGGAGACGTTCAATGACGGGTTTACAATTTCGTTTTAAAATGTTATGTTAAAATGATTTTGATGTAATTTTGAAATAGAATCCTTGCTCTTCTTTTGTATAACATCGATAATGTAATTGAACTATACGTTCATATTTTGATAATGTATTTATCGATGAACTGTGTTTTTATATTTTTATAAATATGGGCTCACTATTTTGGAAACTGTTTCATTTATTTTATTTAAGAGAAATAGCAAAAAGGTAGCATTCCGGTCGTCAGGAGATGGTAACCCGATGATCTCCATTTCGGGGAGTCCGGACCTGAGGCCGGGGTGTTACAGGTTGCATCTTCATTGTTTTGACTAATGCAACACTTGTGACGTATTAAGTATGATTAATTAGACTCTTTGAGCTTATCCGCTTGTTCTATTATTGGTGATTTTTTTATGTTCACGACATTGGAGTCTATTGCACAGGAGGTTTAATAGTAGAGTGCCTTAGTAATGAGATTACTTAGGAATGAATTATGGTTTATGGACTAATCTAGGCTTATGTGTCTGTAAACTTCATTTTATGTTCTATATTTAATTCAAATCATTATAATGTCCACGAAGCCTAACTCCAATTTAATTTGGGTTGGAAATTGTTATATGAATTAGTTTATGTTAGACAATGTGAAAATTTATTATATTGATTTTTGAATTAATAATGTTATGGTATATGGAGGTATACGTTAATGCTTTGACTAATATGTGATTTGTACCCATTCATGTTATACATATATATATAAGTACATGATGGCCACAATGTTAATTATTGAATTTGACTAATTATTATTACGATGGACTTGCAATAGCCCAATTGGAATACTGACTTATGATATGTGCACCGTGATTAAAAGGAATGATACTTGTATATGATAATACTAAGATAGTGAGAATAGTAATACCTTGTATCCCAATGTACGCCATTTGATGATATAAAAATGTGTTTTATTTTAAAATCGACACTCAACCATCTTTCAGTAGTTTTACCCTAGTGCATAAATAGTTGGAAGACAAGGTGTTACAAACGATTTTGGTACAAACTACCACGAAAATAGTTAGGTGGGTGCTGTAAAATAGATATCAACTTGTTAACATATGCAAGTTGTGCAGACATTTTATATATTGACTATGCTCTAGCTCATTATGGTATACAAAATAACCTTGTTGTTGGTGACATAGCAAGTATACAGTGTTGCAATAATGATAATCATTTAGTAAACCGAATATCATCCTCGAGGAATTATTACATGTTAATAACCTTAAAGCTCAATCTACTATTAGTATCAATTTTGTTGAGACTGAGAATCAAGTGGAATTGTTGTAAGCTTAAATCAAATTTAAATCAAAAGAATGCTCAATTTGAAAACTATATCAATCAAGTTTATATGATAATAAAATCTTATGTAATTCCCCTTAATTCTTATTTCAATTAATTTATCTCACGGTTCTGTAAGTTTTAGCACTTGTAATTAAAACTCCTTCCTTATTTTAATATCTATTAGTTAAGATCTTAATGCCCCCTTTCAAGGTGTATAGTAAAATAACTAATGCAGTAAAATTTGTTTCATGTGAAACCTCCTATAAAATCAACGACCTCTCAGTTTAATTGATTTGTCTAGGTCTATATGTTGATGATTAAATCATCAAACCTCTCTCGCAAGTTAGTTTAATGATCTATGATCTTCTAATCTATAACCAATAAATAGAACATAACATCAAAATAGATTAATCAAAACACATAATTAAGGGCTCTCACAATCAAAATTACATCTTAGAATTGAAATGTTTAGCCTGACATAGCATAAAGAGTATAGAACAAAGAACTGAACAAAACAGAAATCATGCTCTAGTCTTGATTGCCTTCTCTTTGCTCTCCTATGTTCTTTGCTCCAACTCCATTTGCTACTGTTGTCTAAAACTCCCCAAGAATGTCTAAAACTTCCTAACACAAATAAGAAAAACTAAAATTGTGTTTTTTATTCACACTACCGTGGTACTTGATCGTGGTAATCCGGGTAAAATATAGATCTAAAAATTTTGGGAACTGTCAAATCCTTGCATTACCACGGTAGGCTACTGTGGTAGTCATCTCTATTCAGCAAAGTGTCCTCTGGTTACCATAGTAGTGAATTTCTGCATTGTTTGATCATTCTAACTACCACAATAGTCAATTTGCCTGAGTTTTCTCTTCTTTTAACGTTTTCTTTATTGCGATAGTCTATTTTTCTACAGCAATAATCAGTGAATTTTTGCTATTTTGGGTCTTATTCCATCTTTTATCCTTTATATATATGTTTTCGCACATTCTGGACCTGCATAAACAACTAAGAAGCTTTTCTTTGTATTAAATTACAAGTATAAACACATAAAACCATATTAAAACTCTCTAATCGTGTAAATGACATGCAAATGCTTATATTAATGATCAAGTACCTATATGTACATAAATATGTTCTATTTACTACTCGACCCATGCAAAACATAGCAAAATACCTATAATATAATTAGTATGTTATGCAATAACTAATACTTGCAACTCATAAGAGACATAACATGCTCATCATTTCACTTAATTTTTTCTATAATATCATAGATAATAAACAAAGTAAATAAAACATAAAAAATATATAAATTTCCAATCGTTCCCTAGTATCAGTATCGTATGTTTAGTCCAAAGTCAAATAGGCACTACTTCCAACCTGTCGTATATGAAAAAAAAAAAAATCAAATTTATATAATCATATTAATGTACTAGTTCACAAGTTGATTTCCATTTCATTTATCTTCTTCCTAATTCATTACAAGTTTTAAACTTATTTTTTATGGTTATTTGGTACGTGAAATTGTAGTATGGGAAATTGGATGAGATAACACTAAAAATGATCATATTCCTATATTTGATTCTAAAATGACAAGATTAAAATATAATGGGTCTATCATCTTATCTTATTATTGCAAGATAAAACAATCTTACTCAAATTTGTAATTATTACATAAGAATAATTCAATATTATCCTGCACAGTAAACATGATCTAGGTGAATAATAAAGGGTATAGACTTTCAATCACATCCCATCCCACTAGTTCCCTCATGTATTTGATCTACTGACAAACCCGTGGTCTATTACTAAAAATATTAAACTTTATCCTAAAATTATTACATTAACACCCAAATATTCAAAATTATTTATGCTATCATCCTATGGCATCAAACTGGCCGGTGCTATAATAGGATTTCAGATGATTTTGAGGCTTCCAACGTTACGTGGTGGTGATCAACAATAGTATCGTACCGATATTACCATTGAACACAAACGAGCTAATATAATCAGTGTTTCTACTAGTTCAGTATGTTTCAAGTTCAAGTGCGTCAAAACGCTGCCTTCAAAAACGTTAAAACAACACCAACGGCAAAATCAAAATTTGAAGGCTACTGACATTTGACTCCAATAGCAATTTCATTCAAAAATTTGGAGAAAGCAACTTATTAGGGTCTCCAACCTTTGATGCTCAAACTTATTAGTTTTTTTTTTTTACATTATTTTGACCACATAATAACTTATTCTTTTTGTCATTTTTAACATTGTTTATATTTTGTATACAATATTTCAAATTGCTATTAAAAAAATACTAATACAAATATAAAAGGACATCTATGCTATTTATGACGTGATACTGTTTTACCAATGACGTGGACAATGATGCTGCGTTAGAGATGCTCTTAAAAAATAAGGGTGATAATTTATGTTGTCTTGTTATAAACGGATCATGTTGTAAATATATATGACTCATATATTGCAAAGTTAAACCCGACCTATTTATGTATAACATTTTTTTTTTACTTTTTACAACTAATTTCTAAAATTATTTTTAATAAAAATATTAGTAAAAATATAAAATAGAAATAATTTATTAAAATAAATTAAATATAAAAATATTTTTAAAAATAAAAAATTATTTTATCAACATATTTATTAATATATTAATTTTAACTTAATTTATTTATACTTTGTATCTTAATTTATTAATAATCGAATTTAATATGTCATTTTTAAATTTAATAGGTTAACCAATTTATGACTTATATTTTAGGTATGTTTAATCAATTTTGATCCAAATTTAAATCTTTTAAATATGTGTTGTGTTCTAGTTGATGCTACAAATTGTCACCACTACTTAAAATGTTAATTTATACAAAAATCATGCTTTATCTTATTTTATTTTATTATAATATGAAGTTAGAATAGCTGATGATAATTAAAAAATATATATAAAAATGATTACTGATCCCCACACGGACCTGGTAGGCTCCACCCAAATCTAGTACACTTTCCATCTGGTGGATTAGTTTTGGTTTAGTCAACTAGTTCGTCTATTTTTCTCTTGTCTATTTCTCTTTTTAATATATAAGCACACACATACTACACATCTATTTCCATTATTGCTTATAACCATTTGTGGTTTAATTTTTTTTTATTCTTTTGTTAAAGCATATGACATGCAAGGGGGAGGGGTTTGAACTTTGCCTTCCATCGCCAAATGCTTTGTAATAGATTGACACTTGTGGTTTAATTTACTAGTCGGATAAAAATTTACGTTTTTTAGAGATTTCTAATTCAAAATACCTTTTGCTTTTGCTTTTTTTTTTTTTTTTTGTATTTATGGGTATATGGTATAGAAAAAAGATATAATAAAAAGAATATAACTCTTTGTTAATACTAGCCTAAAAAAAAGCACTTCAACCTAAATCTATATTTAGATTGGAAAACATACTAACGTAGTCATAGAGCAACGACACATATCTTGAAGTTTAAGTAGGATTCCTTTATTGGGTGACCAATACTGACACGTGTCCAGTTACCACAAGGTGCTATTTTTATTTTTTTTAGTAATTTCTTATTTATTTTAAAAAACAGCCCCAAATCAGGTGTCTCTTCTATCGCGAGATTATCCATTTCTTACTTTTTCTCAAACGAAACTGCTTTCATTTTTCCTATAAATAAAGTAAAAAAAGAACCCCCAAATTTAAAGAAGAGAACTGCACAAAACAGTAAAGACTTGATTGAGTGATTAAAAAACACACGAGGGAGCGAGCGAGCGAACGAGATATACTTCCTTTCTTCTTCTTCTTCTACTTTTAAGAACGGAAGGCAGGCACAATCGAACAAAACCTAGAGAACGAGAGCGAGCGAGAGAGGAGAGAGAGAGAGAGAGAGAGTTTTGGGAGAGGATTTTGTTGTGGGTGTGTTTTGGATCTGTGAGAATGAGTAGCGGAGGAAGCAGCAGCAGTGGTGGCGGCGGTAATGCTAAGGGAAGCGGCACCGGCGCCGGTGTTCAGGCGATCCCGGCTACGTCGAGGAAGATGGTACAGAGCTTGAAGGAGATTGTTAACTGTCCTGAACACGAGATCTACGCCATGCTCAAAGAGTGCAATATGGACCCGAACGACACCGTTCACAGGCTCCTCTCCCAAGGTTTTTACCTAAAATGATTTTCTACTGCGTTTTCTTTTGAAAAACTTGTTTGTTGGATTTCCTCTGTGGTATTTCGCCGATCGATGCCAGCGGAAGTCGTTTTTGTGGATAAACATCGGTGCTTTTTCTGTTTTCTGGGCGTTGTTGGAGCAGGTAGGGTTTTTCTGAGTTATGTTTGTTCTGATGTTGGGCTTTCTCGATTGAAGTTGCTTACGTTTTGGATTTCTATGTTTTTATGTGGTCTGATTGTTCATCAAGGGAAAAGGAACCTTTTTGTGCGTTTTGTTTTCGCAGTGCGGCTTTTTGCGTTATTTGTGTCTTAGCTCATATGGTGTTTGGTTTAGGTTTAGATTTAACATAAAAAAAACTTGATTTTTGTGCCTGGAGAATGATAATTAATTATATTCCTTCATTTTTTGGGGTGTTTGGTCGCTGAGTTGGTTATGTTGAATATCTGTTTTTGTGTGTGTGCTGCAGAATCTTTCACTTTATACTTTAATTCTGTTTCTTCGTGATTTAACTCAAGAGACTGGAGACTGACTAATTGTGTTGAGTTCATGGTACGATGTTGGGTAGTGCTAAGGTCAACTGATGAGATCATCTGTCTATTATTTCTTGTAACACTCTTTCTTGTAACTCAACTTGAGTGCTGCATGCGTGTAATTTTTCAAAACCTTTGTAAATAATGTTGGAAAAGAAAAGCATAAGTGACGATTGCTGTGCTGGTTTTACTTTGGAACGTAACTTTTTTATTTTTAATTTTTAATTTTTTTTATTGGTTTCTGTTGAAGAAGTTATTTGTGTAATTTTATGCTTAGCTTAATATTTTTTGGAGTTCTGGGGGTCCCTTAACGTCTATCCTTTTTATCTGATGAAGGGATGAAATATTTACACTGTCATTACTTGTATGTCTTGTTATGTCCTCCGTTATCTAATTTGATGCTTCTCAATTTCTTAGATCCTTTTCATGAAGTGAAGAGCAGAAGGGAAAAGAAGAAGGAGGTGCGTAGTGTTAAAGCAAAAGTAGAGTCCAATAATTTGTGTAGTTGGCTGGCTGTTTAAAATTTTATTATTATTTTCTGTTTCATCTCTCTTATCAGTCACATATTAAGTATGCATTGCTGATTTCTCTTTGTTTGGAATTATTCATGTTGTTAGTAACGATTTCAGAGCTTTTACATAACATTCAGGTAGCTTCTCCATTTTCTTTTAGTGTAAGATTTGGATGATGTTTTAAGCCATGGATCAATGTCCTATCTTAATTTTGGTTGAAAACTGGATATTATGAAACCAACAATTCGCTGGTTTAATGATCCTGTGGTACTCAAGTCAGGATTTCTATGTTAACTTTAATTACAGTTTCTCTTTCCGTGATTGGTGGATGTGGTGTTTCAGCTGAAGGAGGCAACAGAATCACGAGGTCGTGCTGTAAGTAACACTTCAAATTATGGAAGTAAAGGTGCAGACCGCCATGCGGCACGGGCTGGATCCTCTCAATTCAGTTCTAGTGGTATGCCAACTCGAATCACGCTGTTTTAGTGTTGCTAACATGCCATAATAGGAGGGCTTAATCTGTAACCTCTTTCATTTATTTTCTTATTGATACGATTATCTCATTGCTTCTTATTAGAGACTGGGATTTTGCGGAAACCTGCTTACAAAAAAGACAATGGTACAGTTCAACTGAGTTCTTCAACTAATTTCTCTGGTATGCAAGGCAGTGATATTAACCGGCGGCCTGCCTATCATAGGTTAGTCCTACACTTTCATTTAATCTTTGAATGTTAACTCCTGCAGTCCTTTGTTGCAGCAGACGACTTTTAGCTACTTGCATCTTAAATATTTCCTCACTTTTGGCTTGAACTATTTAACTAAGATCTCGATGAAGATATAATGTTGTTGATAACCGTAGGATGAGGGTGAAGTAGAACTGTGGTGATGTTTTGGGATCCTAAGACTTTCAAATGAGTTGGAAGGTGTAGTTATTGCAACATCAGTGATAAATAGAAAATTATGTAGATCATGAGTCTATTTGCAATTCTTGCTATCTTTGCTATTTTAACACTTAGATGCAAAGAGTTGAATTCTATCAAGTTGACATGATTCATTTGGCAAGACATACATGGAACATCTTGAGAACTATTTTCCACTTTTCATGATGCTCTTTTGAAAAAGTTTTGTGGATTGTACAGTGAAGGGTGGAAATTTTTTTGAGTTCTCTTTCTTTTGAAAGATGACAATGGCCTGCCTACGTATTGTTATCCTACACAATATCTGATGTATGCATTTATGACAATCTTTTCTAGTGGACTTTCACTACTCATACAAAGCTTGGCATCTTGTTTTTGACGCTTGTTATTTGACAATCTAAGCATGATTAAAATTTTCTAAATTTCTGCATTCTTTGTGTTGCATTATATACATCAAAATATTGGGATTTAAATGACCGCTTTCTTTTCCCGGGATATTGAATCTTCATGGCTTCTAATTAACTAATGACTCAACCAATCATCACCCTTAAGTTGAGGGTCTAAGATGTTTTAGATATTCCCTATGTAAGTGGTGAAGCTGTTGGAATTCCAGGGTTCTTTGCCAAAAAAAGTCATATCAAGGGTCTTACTTGTTTGTAAGTTTTTTAGCTATTGGTGGGGAACTAGATGATGTATGCTGAATCTTTGAGAAAGAAGAGCATCTTTTGCTGGCTTGCTTCCATTTAAAAAGCTGGTGAGTTTGGTCCACACAGTTCTAGACTTGTTAGGGGTGTTGTTGTGGAATGTGGATTGTTTTCTCTATAATGTTTGTGGTTAGTTGCCTTCTTTGTGTTAGCGGTCTTTTCTAATTTTAGGTGGTATTTGAATTTCTTTTGTTTGAATTTTAGAATTTAGCTAATCTATTTCTCTGTATGCATCTGCATTCTACCTGCACTTGTTGACATTGATAAAAATGTAAAAGCAAAAGGAAAAAAAAATGCAAAGGTATTTCAAAACTTTCTCAAGAAATAGTTTTTATTTTATATAATGGAGATTATACTTAAAAGATTAACTATATCATCATTTCACAATATTTCTGTATTATCTTCTCACAAATCTTGATATTTTATGTGCGTGCTGTCAGGACTCTCCACTCTGAGATTTAACCTAATTTCCTCTTGCAAATACACTGAAATATCAAGATGGATATGGATACATGCCTGATTTCAAATACATGCTTGTAATTTATTGGTTATTACTTAGAGGAGCTTACACCAATCTTATTGCCATCTATCATCTATGGGATTGATGAAACAAGAGGGAACCATTTTTAGGATTGCAAATTATTATTATTGTATTTCTCATCTCCACATTATAGAATTTTATTGTCTTTGGTTTTTTCTCAACTTTAATAGTTACAATTGGAAGGGTTTAATCTTGGGTCACAATTTGAACTTTGTGATCTAAACTTCATCCAACTTAAGCATGTGGATTTGGAAAAAAATGTAGGAGTATGTTGGAGAATAATCCAAGTTATATTTCTTTTTTCTTATTCCTTTCTAGTGATGTTAAGTATGGATTTTGCATGGAATAACTCATTTAATTTATTTACTTATTTTCTGGCTGAGTTTCATGTACAATTCACACCATGCTTGATGAGATGCATACAACAATTCCTAAAGAAAAAGAAAATTCGTAGTGACATAGAGGCACATTTTCTGGCAAGTGAAATGTGTTTTCAGGCTTAAAATAAAATAAGAGATTTGAGTACCCACAAGAGGGACAAGAATTGTGCGTTCAAACTCCACAAGAGATTGTTACAGAAAAAGTTGATATAATCTGTTCTGATATAATAAAATGAGGCCAAATAAAATGGGATTTGATGGAACATTAGTGAACTCCTCGGAGGGAAACCAGATGAGTGAATTATATTCATTTGAACTGCTTGAGATTTCAAGTCACTTCCTATTGATGCTCTGTTTTTTTCTTTTTCTTTTTTCTTCCCTTTTTGTTTTTTGAAACTGTTCTGCAGCGATTCTGTTCCTGGTGAGAATAAAACACAGGTACCAGGTTCCAGTGATGTCATCTCGTCTTCTTCGCAGCCACCCTTAGGATATCAACCTTCTTCACAACCTAACTCAGGAGTTCAATCTACATGGTTGGGAGTTCCTGGTCAACTTTCCATGGCTGACATTGTGAAGATGGGTAGACCTAAAGCTTCAAACATGCCAACCTTATCAACTAATTCTTCTCACCCTGCACATGACAGTGCTCCATTGATTACATCCCAGCAGAACATCAAACACTCCCTTGATCCTGCATCTATACCATTGGAGTCGCACCATGATTTTGACTCTTCAGATAAACCTCCTTCCAAGATTTCTCCTCCAGTTCATGATACAGGTGTTGGCAGCGAGCATGTGTCCCATGATGAATGGCCTTTGGTTGAGCATTCTTCTGCAAGTGGGTCAAATCTCTTGGAACCATCAGCTGTTTCTGAGGTGTTTGGAGATCCATCTATTTCTAATTTAAGTACTGATAAAGCTAGTTTGCATTTAGCATCTCTTCCGGATGAGGTCCGAGGGACAGAGGATGATGTTCCTGTTGATAATCTGAGTACGGACTGTATTGGATCTGCATCTGTTTCTGGCAGACAGATACAAGATGATGGGTCTGGGGGTCCATCCCAATTTGATAATGACTCATTCAATAACATTGATTCATTTAAGCCTCATGTGCATGCTTTTGAACATCAGGAAGGTAATTTACTCTTGATTGTCTTATTTATTTATTCTTAAACTGCTGATGCATCATTGCACTTATTTTTTTATGTTCCATAGGAGTACTATATGTTTAATATGGTTGAAGTTAAAAAAACAAATTATATATGATAGATGTTAGATTGACTATGATTATGGAACAAAATGTTCAGCCATGGAGAAACAAATATATGTTAATGGGAGTAACATGAATGCAAGCATTTAGATGAGTATTTGGTAAGTGGTAACACTTAAAATGACAGAGATTTTGCTAAAGTGGTTCTGAACCTTACAATAATGATGGTCTCTGTTATTCGTTAGAAACAGTGAAATACTATCTATTAACATTAATATGAAAGAAGAGGAAGGCCTAAAATAATTTTAAGAGAGATGATTGAGGATTACTTAATCATTTATGGTATATAACATAAAATGAGGCACTTGACTGAGCAGTTTTACCTGATTCACAATAATTACTACCACTTCTTCCCTAGAATTGGCTTTAGTAGGTTGATTTTCTGTTCCTAGAATTTCCATAGACGATTTTTTTGTCACCAAAGGCATCTTATTAATGGACTTGCTCACCATAAGTCTGATTAACAGGACCAGTGCTGCTTTTAGACATTATTAAGATGAGTGTTGATAGACAGATAAGAGTAATGATTTTTATTGACATTGGTTTTTGTGGAGAAAGCTTCCATTGCCTTGAAATTCACTTATATTAGCTGGGAGGTTTGCTAGAAGCTTCTTGTAGTTATGAGGGTGAAGCTGTGGGAGGATGGAGAGGGGATGGGGTAAAAGGGACTTTACTTTCTTTTGACTTATATTTTGTGCTTGATACTCTGTTATGGTTTTGGATACCAATGAAATGTTACTGTTTAACATCTATTAGTTCTTGAATTCACTATTTATATTTGTTGATTGTTTGTTTTCCTAAAAATAATTTAAATCATTTATTTATTTATTTTATTTGTTATTATTATTATTATTTTTATGGGGAATTCCTGAATGGTCAGTAATGTCTTTTCCAGGAATTGGTTCTAGCTCCCAATTATCAGTTCCTAACTACACTGTTGCATCAGTTGAGGATGCTAGTATATCTGTGTCATCTGCGGCTGCAAACTTGAAAAAATTAAGTTTACAAGAGGGTCTAGGGGAGGCACCTACAGAAGATAATCCTGCCGTGATAATTCCAAATCACTTGCAAGTCCCAACTGCAGACTGTTCACACTTGAGTTTTGGCAGTTTTGGATCTGGTGGTAATGCTGCATATCCCATGTCATTTGGATCCAAGTCCCTGAAAAGTAACCTAGAGGATGTTTCAGCTGTTGAAAATGCATCATCAATTAATCACTCAGACACAAGGTACGTGCATCTTTGTAATTGTTGTTTTTTATTTTTGATGGGAATGCTTTTCACAACTGTCATGATGATGGGATGTTGACCATGTCTTGTTGTGATTGTCTTGCTAGAAATTCCAAGTACTTCACAGATGAGCCACTCCAATCCAACTCTGATGGTAATATAGCTCCTAGAAGTACTGTTGGAGCTGGAAGTTATGATTCTTCATCTACTCGACAAGAGGTCATGAAGCATGAAGCTACTGAAGCGACACATGGGCAGTACTCCTTTCCAACATCTGTGTCCAGTTATTCATCAGAAAATAGTGCACAACTGAATACTGGTTTCTTGTATGCTCAGACAAATTCACAAATGCAGAATCTTGCTCCACTTTCGAGTGTAATGGTAATTATTTATCTGCTATTTTATATTTTTTGTCTTTACGGTGTTTATTATTTGATGAATTGAATAGTCGTTTGCTAACATGAATTGATTAATCTTTTGTCAGTTACTGCATGTTATTTTGTTTATAATTAGACATTACGGCACATAGAAAGCTTCTGTTGCAACATCTTTTTTATTATATAATCGTTTTATATTGTTTTTCTTATTTAATTTTCATTACTCTACAATTTAGTTTTTTGTAATTTTGACTATTATGGTTCTTAATACGTGAGAACTGATTGATGGATGGATCCTGCATGTGTCATTCTGCTCAAGTAGAAATTGACAACACATTATTTTGTTTGCTATCCTGTCTCTTTGTTCAATTTCTTGGACCACATGCTTGTTGAGTAATTTTTGTTGTGCAATAGGGGAAGATTGGTGGCATTGCTTCTTCTGATGTTATTTTTCATGTTCTCGACTCCTGTGTTTGTTTTTAGGAACTGGTTGCACATGTTGCTTCATTTTTATATAGGAAACTGGAGCTTTATCAATTTAGGTAATATAGTACGAATTGTCTTCGGAGTGTTTATTAGCACGTATATGCATTCTGTTTCTTTAGTTGATTTGTAACTCTTGAAAGACTATTAACTCAATGACACAAGTAAACTTTTACATAATTGTGATAACTATTTTCTCTAAATAGCTTGTGGAGTTGCTTGAAGTGGGGCTGCCTATGATGTCATGAAAATGATTTACATGAGTAGATAACAGATGATTCAAGGGACCAAGAGAAGTGGTCGGGGATGTTTGACAATCTTGCTTGTTCAAGCCTCGAGATTAGATAAGTAAATCTCGTATTGTTTGCCAGCTATTAAGCCCCTAGGAAGGTGGGAGTTCCTTGATATTGTTGAGAATTGTGATGAATGAATGGTCAGTGGCCAAGAAAGAAGAGATAGGTTGGTCATGTCTTGGATAAGTGATATAGGTGAGGGAACAACTTTGGCTATGAAAGAAATATTTTCCAATTTCCTTGTTAGCAACTTTTGGATGAGCATGCTCAAAACACCATGGTAGCCAAAGAAATAATGAATTTTCTATGTTCTTTAATTGTTAACTTGGTCTTCTTCATCCAACTTCTTAACCAAAATAGGAAATTCTTACATTACATCTGCATCTAATATAATCTATGGTCATGAGTCTTCGTCTCTCAAAATGTGCCACAATGACTTGCCATATAAGGCAACATTCTCTAAAACTATGTTTCTAGATCCAAGTCCTCCGTCCTCTAGGGCTTTTTATTTTTATTTTTATTTTTTTTTGTGGTTTTGGTGAATTAAGTAATTAACTTCCATTTGACCAAGTTTCTCCTTTCATCCTCTACTCCTTGAAAAGAAAGTCAACCTTTCTCATTATTTTTCTCCATGCCAAGTGTAACCCTTAACATAAATAGGTAGTATGATGAAATGACTAGAAATACCGATTTGATTAAGGCTAGATAGAAAAACATGTTCCCAACCTTCCAATCTTTTTGAAATAGAAGAAATCCTTCGTTCCTGAAACCTTTTAACCAGTGGATTCTCTGCCACGTGGAGGCCCAAATATTTCATTAGATAAGTACTCATGGAGCATTGAGCCTTATTTGCAAATCTAAAAATCATCTCGGGATCCATATTGATCCTTGTAACTTAACATTTAGCCATATTTACCTTCAACCCTAAAATACTTGTAGAAGCACCATAAAAGTTGCAATGCACTCATCAAACTCTTCTCATTACCTTTATTAAGAAAAGAATATCATTTGCATACGGTGGATGAGATACTTCTAGTGTTGTGAAGGCGTCAAGTAGGCATCCCTTGAGCATGCAAGCACTCTCTCTCAACTAGTAGTTGAGTAATAACATTTTTCAAATTATTTATGAGACTTTTTGGAATGTTATAATGAATTTATTTTGATATATTATTGATCTTTCATGATATATATATATATATATATATATATATATATATATATATATATATATTTATTTATTTATATATTTATTTATTTATATACTTGAATTAAATCATTTCATTAATTATTTTTATTTTTATTTATTTATTATTATTATTTTTTTAATCCAACCCACTTTATCCACTATTTATTTTAATACATACATTAATTAATTTCATTTCCGAATCACATATAGCCATTTAATTCACACATTAAATTATACAATATCCGTAAAATCATGTATTTTCATTTATAATTCATCAATTAATACATGAAAATATATGTTGAGCCCATCGACTCAATTTCTTAAAAAAACACGGGTCATTACCGTTATTAATGCTAATTTAATAATTTAGTGGTTTGAAAAAAATCCACTGGGCTATGTACTCACCCCTTCCTTCTATTTTTCAATAAATTGAATTACATGAAGATCATGAATATTAGTTGAGTTTTTTTTTATTTAGAAAGTTTCTAATTTCTATGTAAGGGCATATGGCCCAAGTTTTGAATTTTTCGTTGTAATAGTTTTTCTTCAAGATTGAATTATGTACACAATCTTCTTCAATTAATAGAGTTTATGAATTTCATTTATTTCTTGTATTATTGCCTTATTAAATTCCTAAATTTGAGTTATGTACTTTTAAATACTATTAAGGGAAGAAATAATTAAAATACAAAGTTAAGTTATGTACTTATAAAGTAACACCAGCCTGACTCGCATTGTGGTAAAGTCCAAATTAAAAGTCTCGGGGTTGGGGTGTTACAAGTGTGGTATGAGAGCCCAGGCTTTAGTTGCCTTAGGCTAAAAATAAAAAGTCAAGCCTAAACATGTATTAATTAGGCTAGAAATAGAAAATCAAACATCAGTTGCTTAACAAGAATTAGAAACTTAAATTAGGGTTTCACAATAAGTGAACTGAAATTTTAATGGTCTACCTTCTATTTTTGAAATTTGAAAACTGTTTAAGAAAGTGTTTTCAAAAAGGAAAGATATGTTTTGAAATGTTTTGTTTATATACAAAGACTATAAGATAAGCTGATAGTAGGTAAGTATTATCCCAAGTAAAGCTAAATATTGAAAGGGAGGTAGGTTATCCCGCTCTAGAAAGAGCGATTGCTAAGCAGACTTCAGTCTCCCCGCCCGATCTAGAGGTTTTCCCACCAGCTTATATGAGAATCGGAGTTGAAGAACACTCTTATTTTCTATAAAAGAAAATTAGAAGGTGAAAAATTAGGGCAAGAAACATGGTGTAGCCATAGGTGGTATTTTGACTAGACAAAGGTTGTGAATCAACCAGATTGAACCCTAGGTCCAGAAGGAAGACCCTAGGTAGAAACGTGGTGTAGCCATGGATGGCACAGTGGATCAAAAACATAAATTTCTAAGGCATAGGCAACAAACTGAAACTTGTGTGAATACAAAAAATTATTTGATCAGGACACGAGACCGGGAAGCTTTTGCATCTTTTGGTTTCTATGTAGTATGGGATGCATAAGAATTCGGGGGTATGGAGGAAGCTTGGACTCGGAGAATGATGGAACATGTGTGATGAATGATCGGTAACTCTAGCAGAACAAGTTTTTCTATGCTCGCTAGTATGGGACAGTGGAGTATAGTAGGTTTAGGAACCTTAGTTGTCAAGTAATTTGCAAAATTGTTTGGGTGCGACTCTATTCTGGGTAAAAGCCTAAGTGGAAAGGGTAGAGTGGTATGGGACACTTGAACCTGAAAGCTTAGATGAAAACTTGAAACCTTGTTATGCTAGCTTGATTATATGATTGTGTGATATGCATGTTTTACTAATTATTTGCTTTGAAGACCAAATCCTGTACCCATGCATGAAAATAACCTAAAAGAAAAACCTTTAGGCCACTGAACAAATCAAGAACCCAGAGACATGAATCTAGAGTCATGATAGTATGAACATTTGACTAGACAAATACTGACAAAGTGTTAAATTTATAGACAATGGCTAGAACAAGAAGGTACGACACTTGACCCACCACCTCTGATGAAACGAGCCACAGGAACAGGAACTGCCTGCTGGAATGGAGGCACCAATGGAGGCCATGATGAATGAGATGTCGCAGAGGGTGTTGGATCAACTATTGAGGGCACTTCCACAAATAATCCCTCAGGTGGCACCACAGCCTCAAGTACCTGAACCTATCCAGGTTCAATTGCCAGCACCTATGGCCCAAGATCCCGAACATTAGAGGGTTCAGGAGGGATTGGAGGATGAGAAACAGAGGAACATGTTGATAGAGCTACAGAAGCTCTATCCTCTTTCATTTGATGGTACTACAGATTGCATCTCGGAGGACCACTAGTACCAAGAGATGGAGGAAATTCTCAATGTACTGAAGGTAACTGGGTCACGACGGGTGGCTCTGGCCACGCACCACTTCAAAGGACTAGCCAAAAGTTGGTGGCAAATGATAAGAATGGACCCTAATACAGATATTGATGCTATGAGCTGGGAGAACTTCATAGAGATCTTCTATGAAAAGTTTTTTCTAGAAGCAACTTTGAGCAAGCTATAGGAAGACTTTGTTCGACTAAATAAGAGGGACATGACTGTAGTTGAACATGAGAGGAAGTTCACTAGATCTGATTAGGGAGGATAAAAGGAAGGCCAATCGATTCGCACAGGGTCTCAAGATAGAGATCCAAAAGATAGTGAAGACTCTGGGCTTAAAAACTTATAAAGATGTCATGGAAAATGCTCTATTTCTAGAATAGGAATTCAACTTGGAACAAAGGTTGAGAGAGAAGAATAAGAGGCCCGAGAATGAAAATAATCAAGGGCCTCAAAATAAAAGTAAGAATGGTCGGAATGCACCATAGAGACAAAGGCAGAATAAAGATGAGTCAAGGGAGCAAGCAAAGAGACAAGGGTTATGCTACCTATGTAGGCAGAGAAGCCATATACAAGAAATTGCCTGATTGCACTAGCTTAGGCTCCCTAGCAACACCAGAACACTCAAGCAGGAGGTCAGAACGGTCGTCCTCAAGTCAAGCAATAGCAACAAAATGCCAATCATGGGCAGAACTAAGGCCGTGGTCAGAACCAGGCCAGAATTTTTGTTGTTGAGACTCATGAAGACCCAGTCCCTGTATTGGAAGGTATGTTCCTGTTATTCAATGTTGTTGTGAAACTATTGTTTGACTTGAGTGCCTCAAAATCATTTATTTTCAAGAAATTAGCTAATAGGTTACAACTTGTGACAAAAACACTACCCATGACTTTGACTGTGTCCACACCAATAGGCATCATTGTGACTTCAAAAGAATATGTAGTTGTGACCTAAGGTTTGGAGATAAACTCTTAATAGTTGATTTATGTACTTTACCTTTCTATGGCTATGATGTAATTTTGGGGATGGATTGGTTAGACCAGTATCAAACCCAAATAGATTATCCTAAGAGACGAGTGACCATAACCCTACCTTCTGGGGAAGCCTATGGAATCAATGGGGATATGCAGCGACTACTGAGGAGTCCAATCTTAGCCATGATGAACTGCTTGAGGCAGAAGAATGAGTTCGAGGAATTCTCTGAAGAAGAACCTATGGAATTAAAGAAAATCCAAGACCTAGCAGTGGTTAGTGAGTATGAGAATGTGTTTCCAGACAACTTACCCAGACTACCACCTATTAGAGAATTAGAGTTCAAGATTGAACTTCACCCTGGAACGAACCCTATAGCCATACCTCCTTACAAAATGGCACCAATAGAACTAATCGAGTTGAAGTCTCAACCCGACAAGCTCCGAGAAAAAGGCTTTATCAGGCCAAGTGAGTCAGCTTGGGGAGCTCCTGTACTGTTCGTAATGAAGAAAGATGGTTCCATGAGACTATGTGTCAACTACAGGAAGCTGAACCAAGCTATAGTAAAGAATAAATACCATCTACCTAGGATTAATGATCTATTCGATCAATTGAGAGGAGCCACTCATTTCTCAAAGATTGATCTTAGGTCAGGTTATCATCAGTTGAGAATCAGGGAATCTAAAATATACAAGACAACCTTCAGAACGAGATACAAACCCTTTTGAGTTCATCGTGATGCCCTTTGGTTTGACCAATGCCCCAGCAACATTCATGGATTTAATGAACCGAGTGTTTAAACAATACCTTGACTAGTTTGCAGTGGTATTCGTGGACAACATCCTGATTTACTCAAAGACAAAAGCTGAACACTTGGAACATTTATGAATAGTATCGGAGACCCTCAGAAGGCACCAATTATATGCCAAGTTCATTAAGTGTGAATTCTAGATGAAGATGGCCAAGTTCTTTGGCCATGTAGTACCAGAGGAAGGCATTTTTATAGATCCGAAGAAGGTGGAGGCTGTCATGAATTGGAAGCAGCTAAAGATAGTTACAGCGATCAGAAGTTTCTTAGGCTTGGCTGGATACTACAGAAGGTTCATCCAAGATTTCTCTAAACTAGCAGAACCTATGACCAAGCTAATCAAGAAGGGAGTTAAGTTGAATTGGGATGAGAAGTGCGAACAATCATTCCAATAATTGAAGAAGAGATTGACTATGGCCCTTATCCTAGTCACTCCAACCCATGGTGTTACTTTTACCCTTTATACTGACGCATCACTGAGTAGATTGGAGTAGTATTGATGCAAGAAAGCCAAGTAGTCACTTATGCCTCGCAACAGCTGAAGGTCCATGAGAAGAACTACCTTACTCACAACCTAGAGTTAGCAACCATTGTATTTGCCCTAAAAATTTAGAGACACTATTTTATGGCAAAAAATTTGATCTATTTTTAGATCACAAGAGCTTGAAGTATATCTACACCCAGAAGGAGTTGAACCTTAGGCAACAAAGATGGATGGAATTCTTGAAAGACTATGATTTCTAACTACACTACCATCCAGGGAAAGCCAATGTAGTGGTTGATGCCTTGAGTAGGAAGTTCAACAAACAGGAGGAAGAGAAAGGCCAGATATACCAGTTGATTGATGACTTTAGGTTGGGTGTAACTCTAAATGAAAAGCAAGTCTACCTCTACACTATGTCTTGCCAATCGGATCTTTTACACTAGATCGGGGATGAACAAAGGTAAGAAAAATGGCTTACTAGTCTGATTGAAGGAGTTACACAGGGCAAACATGCTGACTTCAAGTTAGATGCTGAAAATATCTTAAGGCTAGGGGAAAGGATATGTGTACCTCAGAATGGACAGAGTAAGCAGACCATACTGGATGATGCTCATCAGACCAAGTATACGATGCATCCAAATAGAGATAAGATGTACCAGAATCTTAGAAAGGCTTACTGGTGAAGAGGCATGAAAAGAGACATGGCTAAGCATGTTTTTAAATGCTTAACCTATCAACAAATAAAAGTAGAACATTGAAAACCCTCTAGATTGTTACAACCACTCCCTATCCCTGAATGGAACTGGGATAATATTGCCATGGATTTTGTCAGTGGTTTGCCCATGAATCAAAAAGGAGAGGATACAATTTGGGTGATTGTGGATCGTCTCACCAAAGTGGTTCATTTCTTGCCAATCAGATCCACAGACCAAGTTAGTAAGCTGGGAGAATTATATGTGAAAGAGATAGTAAGGCTACATGGTGTGCCCAAGATGATAGTATCTGACCGAGACTCTCGTTTCACTTCTCGATTCTTGCAGAGCCTACAGAAGGAGTTGGGGACTAAAATCTCCATGAACACTGCTTTTCATCCTCAGACAGATGGGCAATCTGAGAGAGTTATCCAAACCTTAGAAGATATATTGAGATCTCTTGTTCTAGACTTTAAAGGAAACTGGAGCAAGTACCTGCACTTAGCAAAGTTTGTCTATAACAATAGTTATCACACAAGTATCAAGATGGCTCCATATGAGGCTCTGTATGGAAGGCGCCACAAATCACCAACCTGTTGGGACGAACTTGAAGATCATGCTCTTACTGGGCCAGACTTGGTGGAAGAAATGAACAACCAAGTCAAACTAATACGAAATAGGTTGGCTACAGCTCAAAGTCGTCAGAAGAGCTATACTGCCAAGAGAAGGACACCCCTAGATTTTCAAGTAGGTGACAAAGTATTTCTAAGAATCAGTCCTCATAAGGGTATTAAGAGGTTCGAATTCAAGGGGAAGTTATCACCGGGATTTGTTGAACCCTTTGAAATACTTAGGAGGATTGGGGAGTGTGCTTCGAGTTGGAGCTACCAAATCGGATGACCTCAGCCCACAATGTGTTCCACGCCTCGATGTTCAGAAAGTATGAACTAGATTCTTCTCACATCATCCACTGGGAAGAAGTAAATGTTCAAAAGAACGCCACTTATGAAGAAGTGACAATTAGAATCCTTGATCACACGGTACAAAACCTGAGAACTAAGAATATTCCCTTAGTTAAGGTGCTGTGAAAATATCATGGAATGGAAGAGGCTACTTAGGAGTTGGAGAGTGAAATGAAGACCAAGTGCCCACATCTGTTTACTCGAAACCCATGAATAAGTACAAATTTTAAGGACGAAATTCCTTTTAAGAGGGGTAGTTGTAACACCTACGAATTTTGTACAAATTTTAAATAAAATATTTTGTTTGAGAAATTTGTAACATTTCTAGATATAAACTGTGTATACTCTAAAGTATGAAATAAATTAAATTAATTGGAAAACCTTGGTATTCGAGAATAAATAATAAAAACATATATATACACATAAATTAGATAAATACAAGTATCTAAAAATATTTGTTATGGTTGTAAAAATAATATTATATAATACGTGTATGCATAATATGTGGGTGTGAAAATAATATCATATTATAAGAGTATGTATATAAAAATATATACATAATATAATGTAAGTGCAAATATTTAACATTTTTATTTAATAAAAAATGGTGTATGCTTATATTTATCTAATATAAGTATAATATTATGTAAGTGTAAATTTATAGTAGTAATACATAAATAATTGTATATATAATAGTATAAATTATAAAAGTGTAAATTATAACATTTATTTATAACATTGTATAATATATATATATATATATATATAGGAAAAAATATAAAGAAAATCGAAAAAATGAGGAAAAATAAAAAAATAGAAAGAAAAAAATCCAAAAAATACACAAAAAAAAAATTCTAAAATCCATGGTTTGAATTGGAGCCATGTAACACCACAACCCCCGTATCTTTAAGCATTGGACACGACCACCATTCTCTTGATGGTGGACTAAACCAAATGACGGGTCGGGCCGGTGTTACATTTACAAGTGACACACACTTGACTTTCTTTCTATTTCAATTATTTCATGCCTTAATTGTATTTAACAGAACGTAACTTAAATTTAAGAATTTAATAAGGCAATAGTATAGGAAATAATTGAAATTCATAAAGTCAATTAATTAAATAAAATTGAGTACATAATTTGATCTTCAAGAAAAACTATTACAGCAAAAGATTCAAAACTTGGGCAACATGCCCTTACATAGAAATTAAAAACTTTTTAAATAAAAGAACCTCGCTAATTTTCATGGTCTTCATGTAAATCAATTACCTGAAAAATAGAAGGAAGGGGTGAGCACATAGCCCAGTGGATCTTTCTAAACATCTAAATCATTATTTCAATTCAAACAAACCAAGCATATCAAACACTTTTGTACATTAGGCGATTCAAACAAATTTCTTATTTATGGTTGACATTCGGACTGAAAGAGTTTAATCTCTGTGTTCCACATTGTAGGGAGAGAGAATGACAAATGAAAACTCAAATCCTAATATCTATGAAGTGGGATCACTCTTGGAAACCCAGTTCAAAATCGTCAATGGTAAACCAGCAAGCCGGGTCAGAGGGTGGAACACACACGATGACACTATGCAGTCCATCATATTGCCGGTATGTGGATTGAATCATTATTTAATCTTTTTTTAGTGATAAAACACACAATATCGGATTAAACCATCGATGTAACATATGCAAAACATGAATCATTTAATATTTATTCATGGCACAACTCATGTATAACATGCATTAATATTCTTAATTTCTAAACATGCATAACATGTATATTCATGGCACATCAAATAAATAAAGTATGCATATTAAAACATATACCCAATCAATCATCTTCAAAACATTATCACATATGTAAGACTTATTCAAATTAAAATAAAGAAGTAGAAGTTAGAAGTCACTTCCACCTTGAGATGTAGTTTCTCCCAAAGTTTGGACAAGAGCTCTCAATGTTCAAGCACTAAGAAAATCACCCAAGAAGAAGAATCTCCCAACCAAGAACTTCTCACACTCAAGAGGGAAAAGAATGGTGAGAAGGGGTGCCAAAAAGAGGGCTTAGAGAACAAGAGGAAATCTCAACTCTTGTTTCTTGGGATGAGTTGAAGTGTGAGCATGTGGGGTTTATATAGGTTTCAAAAGTGTGTAGAATGGTAAGTTTGTGGTGTTCTCATTGTAAGAAACTTGCCAATTCTTCAAAATTTCATGCCCCCCAAACATAGGAGAATAGCAAGTGTATTTAGGCAATTTTTTGGAATTTAGAAACTATTTTTTTGGATTTTTTGGAAACATTTTCATTGGTTTATTTGAATTTTCTATTTTTATTTCAGAGCAAACCATCCTAGCCGTCAAATCGTTTTCGATCGTAGCGATAGATCACCGATCGGGCGGGTTTAATCTGAGCTGTTGGATCTTCCTCGAGCGTGGTGTTTGGTTCGCGATGGATCGGGATGCGTATTTCTGGGCCGTCAGATGTGCATCGATCGCGGTGTGCGGTTCGCGATGGATCGAAGTGTGTCTTTCTGCGACGTCAGATGTGCATCGATCGCTGTGTGCGGTTCGCGATCGTGATCAACGAACTCCGTCCAGGCCGTTGGATGATCCTCGATTGCGGTGTGTTCGCGATCTCCGACTGTGCCTTTGATCTGGCCCGTTGGATATTCCTCGATGTCGGCACATTCACGATCATCTCATGTGCCTGAGCCGTGAGCCGTTAGATCTGATTGATTAAGTGTGGGCCGTTGGATTTGGCTGATTCGATGCATCCGGGCACCGGTTTTGGTTTTGATCGTGACCGTGAGATCTTAGATCGTGCGGATGATGTCTTTCTGGCCATTGGATGCAGTTTCTAATACCAAAATCACTTTCTAAGGTTACTATTATCCGAATTTTGCTAATTAGACACTTTCTAATTGATGAAAACTTGGTTTTATTGCACAAATCATTCTATTTCATGGACTTACTAATATTTTTCCCTTTTTAATTATTTAATATTATATTTATTAGATATTTTTCTATTTCTTTAATATCTTTAATGCCAATAATTAAATAATCTACATTTTTCATTTCTCTATATTTTTATTTATTTCATATTTTATTTTCAGATAATCATTTATGTAATTATAAATTGATATTTATATAATGTTTCATTTATTTTAAATAAATACACGTATATTACATTTTTATTTAATTATGTAAATTTTTCTATATACATATTCTTATAATATGTAGTATTAACATTTATTATGCTAACACACACATTATTCATACACACATTAATCTATATATATGTGTATATATATATAATTTATTTCTATTTATTTATTTCTTAAGCAACTCTTTAAATTTCATAATTAATTCTACTAAATTGAATTTTCATTTAATTATCAAATTAAGGTCTTATTTGCCTATTTTACATTGTATCTCCAATATATATTATTTTTCATGTGCCAACCCACAATTTACAACCGAAGATGTCTTAAAATTATTTCATTTAATTTCATTAAACTTATTTATCTTTAATTATTTGACAAAATTTTGGGTTATTACAAGCCACAAAGACCCAATAAAAATAGAAAATTTTTATATGAAAAATGTCCAAAGTTACTAATTTTCACTCCCCTAAACTTTATATAAAGGACCTCTAGCGCTCACATTCTTTTTATCCCAAAGCAAAAACATACTAGTCCCTCTTGACTCTCTCTGGCATTTTTCTTGGCAATCCCTTCAGAGTTTTTGAGTAATCTTGAACTGTTCTTGAGAGTTCTTGAGAGTTCTTGAGTGTTTAACAGTTTTGGAATAATGGAACTCTGTCGAATTTCAGAGGCGTGCAGAAAAAATTTATTTTTAAGGTGGAAGTGACTTCTTGTAACACCCCGAAACTTTGCGAGCGTACCATATCGCAAGCAAATAAATAGATAAATAAAATAAAATATTTCTTTCGTAGAAAAAAATGATGAATGAAATGATGATCCAAAATAGAATGACAAAAATTAAAAATAAAAGAAATAATAGTTTTTATGAAAAAAAAAATTAAGTAATAATGATGATGAATATGAAAAGTGATGAAATTGGGTATTAGAAAATTTGCTCGATTGGTGAAAGTAATATTGGGAATTAGGAATTAAAATAAATGGGTTATAACAAGTTTATAACAAGGCCTAGGTAAATTAATGTGGTCAGCTGAAAAAAAAAAGATCAAAAATTCTAGAAAATTTGGCAAACTCCATGAACCAGAAAAATCTGGGCTTTATGGTGGTGTCGACTAAACAAGCTGGAAAAAAAAAGATGAAAAAAGGAAAAAGAAAGAGGAATGTGGAACATGACCGAAAAACAGAGAAATGGAAGAGGGGGGTCGTGATTTCCTGGTAGTAACGATGAAAAGAGGGAAGGAGAAGAAAGAAGAAAACCGAAATTGAAGATGGAATTTCTGGGATTTGGAGATTAATCTTCTAGTATGATTTTTGGTTTTTGGGTTGTGATGATGGTGGGTGTGTGGCGATTAGATTAAGGGGTTAGCACATGTGCTGGTTTTTGGAACGATGAAGAGCAAAAGAAGAAGAAGACGATGGAAGAAGAACAGAAAAACGTTTTGTAATTTGGGCGTTCATTCGGTGTAACAGGGGGTTGTTGGTCGTGATTTCTAGTTTGGATCTCTTTGAAATTGTTGGCTGTGGAAGAAGAAGAAAAGGATGAGCTGAGCATAGGAGTGTGCGTGATTTAGTTGCCATTCGGACGTTGATTGAGCTGCTGAGCCGTGAAGAAGAAGACAGAGGAAAAACAGAGAATGAAATGGGAAGAGGAGCTATTGGTTGGGGTTTTGACGTTGGACAAGCAAAGAATGAAGAAGCAGCTGCCATTGGTGAAAACGAAACCTGCTGGTGCACTCTGGGGCATCATCCAAATGAAGAAGAAAAGAAGACGACGTGAGCTGATGCAGATTTGGTGTGTTTCAGCCGGACGAACAGAAAACCAGGTTTGTGGCTGATTATCAAATTTGGATCATGCATTGAATAAACAAGAGAAGCTGGAATTTCAGTTGGTGTTGGCTTTGACTTGGTCTTGAAGGTGACGATCAAACGTGAAGAAAAGAAAGAACACATGTAGTTGTTGCTGTAAATTGGGGCGTCCAAAAAAAGAGAACAATCTGAATTTTGGGACTCAAATTTCTGGTTTGATTTTGATTTTCATTGCTGGAAATTTATTTAGTGTGGGTGAGTTTGATTTCCATGGCTGGTGTGCCGCAAATCAGATGTGAGATGTGAATAAGTTGCGGTCAGTGTGCCGTGATGTGGCTGGTTTGAAGTTGTCGTTCGTTTTCTGCACAAAGAAGAAGGAAACATGGAAGGAGACCAGCAATATACTAGTGATTGTAGCAGCAACCGAACGTGCTGAATAGTATTGCTGTTTGTGCGTGACGAAGAAACTGTTGTGCAGCGTGAGCAACGAAGAAGATCGAACCAGCAGATGTTATTGCATTCTGATTCCGTGGCGAAGACCACGAAGAACAATGTCTAATTTTGAATGCAAAACGGAAAGGTATAATATTTTAATTTTGACTTTAAATTCTACAAAATTTAAAATTATCTTTCTTTGATTTTAGATGCAAAAATTGAAATTTTGAAAAAAATTTAAACCCTTTATAGTGGAACTTAGAGAATTAAAGCCTTATTCAACGTTTTACTAGAAATATTATTTTGATGCTTGAAGATTAGTAGATGCCTAGAATATAACTATCAAACCTTCAAAATTCGAAGTTCCGAATATTAGAAATTAAATTGTAATCAATAACAAGATTCAAATGGAAAACACTAAAAATGTCTTATTCTAATAGAAATTACATTAATCAATTATTAAAATTAGCTTAGAATATTTCTTTAGTAATTTGAATTAAATAAATTTAATATTAGATTAATTATTAGTTATTGAACATGAGGATAAGTTGATTTAATAAAATTAAATTAATTAATCTTTTAAATTAAGATTGAAAAAATAGTTTTCTAACATATTAATAGTTTTATTTAATATTAGAAGTTCAAGATTTAATAAATTAAATTTGTTGAAAACATGAAAAATAAACCTTTAAAAGCTTAAAATCTTTTATAAGAAAAGAATAAAATTTTTGGCTATGAACCTAAACATGTAACATTTAGAAGTCTTATTTTGTTTGTAATTAAATTAACTATAATATTAATAAATTATTTAAATTACGAAGATTAAGTTATTAGAAATCTAATTTTACGAAAAGGCTTGTAAGTAAATTATTAAAGTTTTAAATTTCAAATTAAGGAAATTTAGAGGACTTAGAAGTTATTTTAATTAGAAGGTATAAAGTTCTAGAATTTAGGAATAATTCAAATTTAGTTGAAACTAATATCTAGATTTCATAATTAGTTTAGAAATCTTTAGGCTTAAAAATATATTGAATAAGATCTAATATGAATTAAGAACTTAGGAATTTTTATTGATTCTTGAATTTCAAATTTTACGATTGAGAGTATCGAGTGTTTCGACAGAAAGCAAGGGGCCCTGAAGATCGGCGGAATGAGGTGGGCGTGATTTCCTTGCTCTTACGTATTATATAGATTTAAGATTGAAAACATTTATGTGATAGTTTTAGATTAATTAGAATTTCATTTGGAAAGTTATTGAACATGGTTGGTGTGCTTGGATGATTGATACTTGAATGATGTGTGATGATTGATTTATGTACTTATTGTATGCATGAATAGGAAAACATGCATTTAGATTCCATGATTTACTCATGCGCTTTATTACTTTAATTTGCATGCATAGTTTAATTTATGGTTTATTTGATTGTGAAATGCTTGAGTGTAATTGAATATGTGTGTAAAACTACAATAAGACGAAAGTTATTAAGAATCCACGTACCGGTGCGATCGACGAGCTCGAAGCTGATCGAGGTGGTATCTCTTATATGCCACCGCTTGAGATCGACGAGCTATAAGGCGGATTGTAGGTGTTCCCACCTGGAGCTGCCTGCGACAGCTCGAAATCTTTGGGAGACGGTACAAGTCGCGGTAAATACACTCTCTTAGGCTGTGATACTGATGACTTGACTAATTTTAGATGGTACTTGAGACTTTCTATGATTAAACAAGATCACAAGGAATACCGAGAGGCATCTCAACCCTCTTCCAGTCTTAGACTCCAACTAAAACAAATGAATGTTTGAATGCTTAATGTTTGAAAGTGTTTGTAATGTTTTGGATTGGGTCTGTATAATGCATGTGATGTGTAGAAACGATTCACTGGGTTTTGGTGCTCACTCCCACTTTATTTTTCAGGTACATATGGACGTAGAATATGATAACTTATATCTGAAGACTCGCACTTTAATTAGACACCTCATTGGGGAGGTAGTCCGGAATAGGTGGCATTAGAGATGGTATTTGTTCAATTTTACTAAAACGATTTTCATGTATTTATTTGATTTTAAATTCAGTTAACCAGATTTGTAAGCAATATTTTATTTTTGACATTTTTGTATTACAAGTTTTAAAGTATTTTCGCTGCATTGTTTATGATTTGTATTGCTAGATCCGGTGAATGTATTGAAAAATTATCTTGATCTGAGAACAAATTGTTATGAACTTAATTTTGAAGAAGAACATTTTGATAGAAGAAAAAATATATATATAAATAACATCTTGATTTTCAACGGGCGACGATCCACATGTGAGAAAGCACGTGATCGGAGGTCTGGTTGAAAATTGGGGTGTTACACTTCTCAAACCCCTATTTTACTTATTTAGTTTAATACCATGTTCATTCATATTTAATTTCAGTTTGGTATGCATATTATGTTTGAATAACATGTTTTATTATTTTTTAAATAAAAAATATATTTCAGATTTGTATGTACATCATGAAATCGTGTCATGATTAGATTATTCATGTTTAGGTTTATTTTAAAATATGATGCATACTAAGTGTTTGCTTTCATGTTTTGAATATTTATTTGTTGAGATTATTTTTATTTATTTTTCTTGAGCATGATTTATTTATGATTCATGATTATGAGATTTAATGAAAGATGTTGAGATTAAGAATCATATACTGTCACAATGAACATGAGGGTCACTATGAGTGTTCTTTACATGTGATTAGTTCACATAGGTGATATCTCAAAGTACTTGGAATATGGGTTAGGCCCTAAGTTCAATGAAACTTGACAAAAAAATTGTCTTTCACTCAAGGGAGATATTTTGGTAAAGAACATCAAGAGCTTTGAAATCCTTTTAGTCAAATTTACAACTACAAACAAAAAGTTGTTTGAAATACCTAATGATTTATAAGTGTTTAAATTTGAATGTGTTATTAATGCTAAATTAGTAATTTAATGGTTTGAAAAAGATCTACCAGGCTATGTACTCACCCCTTCCTTCTATTTTCTATGAAATTGAATGACATGAAAACCATGAGTATTAGTTAAGTTTTTTAATTTAGAAAGTTTCTAATTTCTACGTAAGGGAATGTAGCCCAAGTTTTGAATTTTCTACTATAATAGTTTTTCTTCAAGATTGAATTATGCGCTCAATCTTATTCAATTAATAGAGTTTATGAATTTCATTTATTTCTTGTATTATTGCCTTATTAAATTCCTAAATTTGAGTTATGTACTTTTAAATACTATTAAGCCATGAAATCATGGAAATAGAAAGTCAAGTTATGTACTTGTAAAGTAACAATGGCCTGACCAGCCTTATGGTAAAATTCAAATTGAAAGTCTCGGGGGTTGGGGTGTTACATTGAGCAGGAAACGGGTTGAGATGATGTTTATGGCTAGATAGATGTCTCAAGAGTGGAGGATGACTGAGTATGTGACCTTATTGAGTATCCATGATGCTTTAGTCGAGAATAATATTAGTGCATAGTTGAAAGCTCAGCCAGCACAATTGTAGGATTATGTGATGCAACGTAGTTGAGAGTTCAACCAGCACAGTTGAGAGCTCAGAGGGACGGTTTCATGATGCAGATTATGTGATGTTTAGGGCATGGGCAGATGACACTTCTAGAGAAGAGTGGTCAGTGATTAGTAATGGTGTGCTAAGGTTCAAAGGGAGATTATGGATACTGACAGATCCTCAGTTGAGACAAAGTGTTCTAGAAGAATTGCATCGATCAAGGTACAATGTTCATCTAAGTGCAAATAAGATGTATCATGACAAAAAACAAATGTATTGGTGGCATAGGATGAAGCAGGATATTGTAACGTATGTACAGAGATGTGATATATGTTAGCATGTTAAAGGTCAAACACCAAAGACCTAGAGGACTACTTCAATCGTTGATGATACCGGAATGGAAATGGGAGTACATCACCATGAAATTTGTGATGGGGTTGCTCAGGACTAGGCAAGGACACAATGACATATGGGTTGTCATAGACCAATTAATGAAGTCAGCACACTTTTTACCAGTACGCAGTGAGGACTCTATGGAAAATTTGAGTCGGTTGTATGTGCATGAGATTGTGCAACTTCATGGGGTTCCAATGTCGAAAGTCTCAGATAGAGATGTAAGATTTACATCCCTCTTCTGGCAAGGATTGCAGAAACAATTGGGGATACGAGTAAACTTAAGTACAACATTTCACCCACAAACTGATGACCAGTTCGAAAGATTGAACCAAATACTTGAAGATATATTGAGAGCATGCATATTATATTTTGGTGGAAGTTGAGAAGACCATCTATCCTTATGTGAATTTGCTTGTAACAACAATTACCAATCTAGTATTGGCAAGGCACCATTTGAAACTTTATACAGTAGGCCATGTAGATCTTTAATATGTTGGATGGAGGTTGGTGAAAAGGTTTTATTAGGCCCTAGTTTCTTGCAAGAAACCACAAAAAAGATACACCAAGTACAAAAGAATTTGGAAATAGCCTAGGATCGACAGAAAAGCTATATAGATAACCAACGAAAGATGTTAGAATTTGAAGTTGGTGATCATGTAATGTTAAAAATTTCACCTTGAAAGTATGTGTTAAATATATATGTGTACATATACACACATATATATAATGTTAGAAATAAATACATATATATAAGTATGTGTTAAATATATATATGTAGACACACACACACACAGATATATATATATTCGCGATTCTCGAATTTGTGTGCTCGAGAAAAAAAATAGAGTCGCCGAATTCGTGTGCCAAAATGGAAGAAAAATCCATACTCACAAACCCTTGTGCTTAAAAGAGGCACGGAATTGAGAAAATATTAATTTTCCAACTTTGAAAATGCCAAAAATTACAAATTCTGCCCTTGGAGACTGTATATAAACCTTCTCCTCCTCTCATTCTTTTTCATCCCAACAAAAATTGATAAGACCTTTCTTGTTCTCTCTACCTCTCTCTTGGCAACTCTTTTTTTTCTTAAGCTATTCTAAACAATTAGTGGAGCAGTAGCAATGGAGTGTTATACAAATCTAGTGCAAGCAAGGAGAAAGATATGAGAGGAGCTCAAAAAAGTTCAGACGGAGTTATTTTTAATGTGAAGATGATTTTCAAGTTTTAATTTATTGTCCCACCACATCATACGAGTAGTCAGAGTGAAGAACACAAATATTTTCTACGAAAGAAAACTAGGATGTGGTAACTAAGGGAGAATAACTTACTATAGTTCAAAGGAGATGCCAAAGGAGGTATCGTGAAGAGATAAAGGTTGACGGTTCCACAGAAGAACTTTAATAACCAAGAATTGAATACTAGGACTAGGAAAAAAACCTTAGGCGAAAACGTGGGTGGCATAGTGGATCAAAAATGACAATTTTGAGGATATAGGGTAGACACTGAAAACATGTGGAAACGAAACACTTGTGTGGTCAGAACACAAGATCAGGAGGATTCTGTATCCTTGGTTTCTATGTGGTATGAGACGCATAGAAATTCGAGGTTATGAAGGAATCCTAGACTTGGAGAATGACGGACTATGTTTGGTGAATGATCGGTGGCTTTGGACAAACTTGTTTTCATATGCTTGGTTGGTATAGGACGGTCAAATATAGTGGGACTTGAGAAGCCTTAAAAATTGAGACATTTATGAATGGATTGGGTGTAGTGAAACCTCTAAGTGAAAGTCTATGTCGATGGGCAAGAGTGGTATGGGACACTCGAACCCGGAGGCATAGGCAGAAGTCTAGAATTTCGCTATGCTAGCGTGATTGAATGATTGAATACATGAGTTACTTATTTCTTGAATATGTATGACTCCAAATCCAATAACCAAGAACAAAAGAACTAGAAGAATACACAATGAGACCACTAAACAAATCGAGAACCTAGAAACCTGATTCTAGAGTCATGATAGTACGAACAAAACAGAAACAACGGGAATAATGACTATCTCGGCTTGACTTGTAGATAATGATCGGACCCAGGAGATACGCTACTAGAGTTACCATATCTGACAAGACTAACTCACGATGGCAGGAAGTACCGAATGGTGTGGCTGAGACTTAGATGGAAAACATGATGACAGAAGTCACCATAAGGGTGATGGAATAGATTCTGAGGGCCCTACCTCAAATGTTACCACAGGTGGCACCACAACCATAGGTATAGGAATAGGTTTCAGTACAACACTAGTACCAGTGCCCGAGGTCCCAACACATCAGGGGTTGTAAGAGAACCTGGAAGACAAAGAGCATATGAAAATGTTGTTACAGTTGAAGAAACTCCAACCATCACAGTTTGATGGTAATTCTGACTGCATAACAACTAATCATTGGAACAAGGAATTGGAGGAACACCTGGACGTGTTAAAAAGTAATGAGTCCCTATAGAGTAGCGCTGGCTACCCATCAATTCAAGGGACCAGCTAGAAGTTGGTGGTGGATGTTGAAGGCTGATCTGAACATGGACATCAAGTAGATGAACTGAGAGGAATTCAAGGAAATATTCTATGATAAATTATTCCTGGATGCAACGCTGAGGAAGATGTAGAAAGACTTCGTTAGGCTAAACCAAAGGGACATGACGATGGCCAAGTACAAGGTCAAATTTACTTAATTGACCAGATTTTCACCTGAGCTAATTAGGGAGGAGAAGATGAAGGCTAATCACTTTGCTCAGGGTCTCAAGATTGAGATCTGAAAAATAATAATGACATTAGGCCTAAAGACGTACAGAGACGTCATAAAAAAGGTGTTGATACTGGAATAAGAACTGAACTTCAAACAGAAGTTGAAGTACAAGAACAAGAGGCCGAGAAATGGCAAAGATTACAAGGACCTCAAAAGAAGCAGAACACCCATCAACAAAATGACGGAAGTGAGGCACCCCAGACACAACAACAAGCAAGACCCAATAAAGGGGAATGGAAGGAACATGCTAGGCAACAAGGGTTGTGTTATTACTACAACCAGCCATGACATGTGGCGAGGGCTTGTCCTGCAAAAACCCAGGCTCCCCAACAGTAGCAGTACTACCGGGGAGGAAGACAGAATGGACATCTTCAACAGCAACAACCTTGACAAAATAATAACTAGAGGCAAAACCAGAACCAGGGTCGTGGGTAGAACCAGGCCAAAGTGTTCGTGATTTTTGAGGAACAGGTCCCTGCAATGGAAGATACATTCCTGTTATTTAATATTGTTGTGAAACTGTTGTTTGATTTGGATGCTACAAAATTTTTGGTTTGGGAAGAACTGGTTAATAGGTTGTAACTAGTAATAAAGACTTTGCCTGTAACTTTGAATGTATCCACACTCATAAGAAATACTATTACTTCAAAAAAAAATATGTACCTACGATCTTAGATTTGGGAATAAGCTAATTTAAGCCGATTTCTAGGTACTCCCATTTTATTGGTACAATGTGATATTGGGAATGGACTGGTTAGATCAGTATTAAGCATGAATCAATTGTCTCAAGAGAAGAGTGTCGATAAAGTTACCCTTAAGAGAAACCTTTAGAATCAATTGTCATATCTAGAGATTGCATAAAAGCCTAATGACAGCCATGTTGAACTGCTTAAGGGAAAAGGATGAACTCGATAAACTCTTAGAGGAAGACTCTGAAGGATAAAAAGAGATCCAAAACCTAAAAGTGGTCTGAGACTATGAAGACGTGCTCCCTGATGACTTGCTTGGGCTACTACCAACTAGAGACAGAGTTCAAGATTGAACTTCACTCTAGAACCAATCCTGTAGCCATACCTCTATGTCGAATAGTACCAGTGGAGCTAATCGAGTTTAAGGCCAAACTAGACGAGCTCTAGGAAAAAGGATTTGTTAGACCAAGTGAATCACCTTGGGAAGCACCAATGTTGTTCGTGAAAAAGAAGGACGGATCTATGAGACTCTATGTCGACTAACGAAAGCTGAACCGGGTGACAGTAAAGAATAAGTTCCCTTTATCAAGGATGGACGATCTATTTTGATCAATTGAAAAGAACCACTCAATTCTTAAAAATTGATCTTAGGTCAGGATAGCATCAATTGAGGATTCGTGAATTAGGCATTCACAAGACAGCCTTTAGAACTCAATATGGACACTTCGATTTTACGATGATGCCTTGCAATACATTGAAATAGTTTGTCATAGTATTTGTTGATGATACCCTAATTTACTCCAAGTCAAAAAAAGAACACCTAGAACACCCAAGGATCACTTAGAAGACACCAACTGTGTGCTAAGTACAACAAGTGCAAGTTCTAGATGGAGACGGTCAAATTCCTTGGCCATGTAATATCAGCAGTAGGCATCTCTATAGATCCTGAAAAGGTAAAAGCTATCACAGAGTGAAAATAACCTAAGATGATCACAGAGCCAAGAGCTTCTTAAGCCTAGTTGAATATTATAGAAGATTCATACAAGGCTTTTCCAAATTAGCGGAACATATGACCAACCTGACCAGAAATGGAGTTAAGTTCACTTGGGATGAGAAGTGTGAACAATCATTCCAAAAACTAAAGAAGAGATTAGCTTCGACCCCCTCCCCCTCCATCTTAGTCATTCCGACTCATGGTATTACATACGTTTTGTACACAAATGCTTCATGGAATGGATTGATGCAAGAAGAAAAGGATGTTGCCTATGCCTCGCGACAACTAAAGATCCATGAGCAAAACTACCCAACTCATAACTTAGAATTAGTAGCCATAGTGTTTGCCCTGAAGATATGGAAGCATTGCCTATATTATGAATGGTTCGACCTATATTATAAATACATATATACCAAGAAAGAATTGAATCTCAGGTAGCGTAGGTGGATGAAATTTCTTAAATATTATGATTTCCAACTCCATTACTACCCAGGAAAAGCTAATGTAATAGCTGATGCACTAAGTAGAAAATTTAGCAAGTAGGAAGAGGAAAAGGGTCAAATGTACTAACTAATTAAAGAATTTTAGGCTGAGAGTGACCTTAAATGACAAATGAGCCTATCTATCAATATAACTTGTCAACTGAATCTTCTACATCAAGTTAGGAAAGAACAAAGGCAAGACAAGTGGCTCACAAGGCTCATAGAAGGAATTCAACGAGGTAAGCATATCGACTTCAGAATGGATGCCGAATGAACCTTAAGGCTCAGAGATAGAATTTGTGTACCACAGAATGGATAGAGTAGACAAACCATTCTAGACGAAGCTCATCAAGCCAAGTACACGATGCATCAAGGAGGAAATAAGATGTATCAAAACCTACGGAACAACTATTGGTGGAGGGGAATGAAAAGACGTAGCTAAGTATGTCTCTAAGTGCCTCACCTATCAATAAGTAATGCAAAACATCGAAAACCCTTTGGAATGTTACAACCACTTCTGATGCCATAATGGAAATAGCATAACATTTCGTAGATTTTATCAGCGGGTTACCTAGGAATCATAAAGGGGAGGATATTGTTTGGGTGATTGCAAATCATCTCACTAAGGTGGCACACTTCTTGCCTATTAGATCCATAGACTAAGTCAGTAAACTGGGTGAACTCTATTTGAGAGAGATAGTTTGCCTTAATAGGGTACCTAAGACTATAGTTTCAAATCGAGATTCTCGCTTTACCTCATAATTTTGGAAGAGTCTACAGAAGGAAATGGGCACCAAACTCACCATGAGTATGACTTTCACCCTTAGACGAATGGACAGTCTGAGAGGATCATTAAGACACTAGAAGACATGCCAAGGTCTTGAAGGTATACATACTTTTCTGTGCTAAACTTGCGTTCGATGCATATTTGTGATGTATATGTATGCATGTCGAGTGTATAATAGTGTAAATCATGAGTTATAAGTTTTAATTGGGACTGAAAGGAAGCCTTCCATGGCAAGAAACTATCCCCAAACCATTGCTAAGTGGTTAGAAATGGTGAAGAAACCTTTAGTATTGGAAACTGTCCAACACTTAGCCAGATTTTCTAGCCTAGAAATAGGGGTAATGAGCCTATTTCACAATATTATAACATTGGATTGGGTGAATTATAATGAACAAGGCCTAGATAATCTCAAACTGGGATATTCCATGAACAAATTGTGCTAGGAATGAAAGAATTTGGTGCTGGGTCGATCACCCAAACCATAAGATGAATATACCTACTTGAATTGTTGGACAGATTTAAATAGTAGAACCTATTCAAGTGAGGTATAAAACCAACTTGAAAACCCATGTTAAAATGTTTCAAAAATTGTGAGCTTTGGAACATTAGTAGACCATAATATAAGGAACATATTGGTAGAGTTTTATTGAAAACATACTAGTAGTTTGATCATAATAGACCCATGAATATGCTATGTTAAAATAGTTTGACAGAAATTTGTCATTTCGGCTTGAAATCAAAAATAGGAAACACCATATTAGCATTATCTCGTGAGGTTGAATTTTGGTTTGTAGAACCCTCAGATATCCAAGTAGATAGTATCCAAAAATTAGTACAAATTGAGTTTGGGAAAGGAGTAATCGAACTCAAAACCAGACCTTGTTGACAAACTCTGTAATCTACAATTGTATGTAAAATATGAACCGAGAAACCTTAGCAAATGACATCCTAAAATATTGAATAAAATTTTTGGGGATTATTTGAAAGGTTTTATTATAATCTAAAAAGTTTGATTGCATTTCAATGGATAGATGTGTCTCAGTAAAATTAAAAAATTTACTATTCAAATTAGGTACTTCTTCTGCCAAGAATAGATATGCAATGGGGTATTGAAAACAGTGACTTCCAATACTCGAAAAAAATTAGGAAAGAATCTCACTGATACTAGGGTGGTTGATGAGACTCTCCACCAAATTTGGAGTCAATTGAGTATATAATGAAGTTTTAGCAAATTCTATAAGTCACAGTATTGTATATCGACCTAGTATACACAACACCTAGACTCAAAACCAAGTGTATAATTGTGTAGCATTGGGTTAATTAGACTTAACGATGTGGCAATAGACTATTTACAAGGAGAATGCATATGTGACCTATAAGGACCCATTAATCAAAACAATATTATAGACTGTAAATACGAGCTAACGATGTGTAAACTGATATAGATGACACAGTAAATGTGATCAAGTTGTTCAAGGCTTGGGAAAAGACATGGTCAACAGAGAGAGGAGTGTGTGTGTGTGTGTGTGTGTGTGTGTGTGTGTGTGTGTGTGTGTGTGTGTGTGTGTGTGTGTGTGTGTGAGTACTTTCTTTAATTTATCAGTTTAAGAATGTGCATTTTGTTAGCATTGATCATATATGTGCATTGTGAATTTTTAGTATGTGATGCATAGTTTATCGTGTTTTATGTCTCTTTTAGACTTTCGAGACACTATCTGGGTCTATGAGTGAGATTTGGTGAGCCTACGTGTTACTGCAGTGACATTAGATGTAAGCAATAGCCGACATACATAAGTTTCTGATTTTGGACCACTTGACTCATGAAACTTTTGAGGTTAAACTCATGTATTTTATTAATATGTGATCACGATCATATTGTTGCTGCATTTACATTGGTTATGAACATTTGCATATGCATTTATATGTTTATAGAATACTTGCATTAAGTGATAAGTTAGGTTTGTTATTCACTGAGCCCCATGATTGTTTTTGGGCTCATCACTCTTTATTGTCACATTTTATAGGTCCTTCCCAGTTGGATAAAAGAAAAAGTTTGCTCATTGAGTAGGATTAGATGTGGGGGTTGAGTAGTTTTTTGTACATATCAATCTAGTTTATTTTGGTGTACTTGTAGAATTCTATTGTGTTTGTAAAAAATGACTCTTGATGAATGTGTATGTAACTTTGAGTGTACAAAATTGAGCTATATCTTTCGTTGTGTGTGTGACCTTTGTTATATATACTGAAATTGCTTGAATTATGTATGTGTTCAGAATGAGGCTTAACGGCAGTCGGGGGGGCAGACAAAGTGGTTTACATGTCTAGCTATTGTGTCGGTCGGGTCACTGATAGGATCCTGACATAAACTAATCATCAAGTACTCCCTATTTTCTTATTTTTGATTATCTTAATCAACTTTTTTATTTTAAAATTAGTAATATTAAAATTATATATTAAATTAAAATATAAAAATTAATGTATTTGTTATAAATAATAATAATAATATATTGAATGTCTTTGCAATCCCTTTGATATTTAGTATTATGTAACCTCTAAATCTCATAATGTCCAAATTGATAAGATTATTTAAATGTCATCATTATGATTGATGTAACCCCTCATTCTAAAAAACTATATAAAGGGGTCTTGTGCCTCATAGAAATCATCAACAAAGAGAACAATTCTCTCTTGAAAAACTTTCATCTCTCTAGTGTTCTTGAGTTTTCTTCCCTTTCTCTTGAAGAAATTCTTGCTTTTTCAATTTGTTCTAGTTTGATTCATAATACGTTATCAGCACGAGCTAGCTTTTCAAGATCAACTTCGAAGGCACAAGAGTTTGGAAAGAAAATACTTGAAGGTATACTTTGATTTATGTCATTAAATATTTAAGTAGTACATTTTGTTTGCACATGTTTGATTATTTATATATAATATTATTTACTATTTGAGTAGTATTATTTACTGTAGTTGCGTCTAGTACGATCTTCTATATCAGAAATTAAAAGTCAAATAAATAAATTTATTTAATATTTTATTGATTATGTTCTGTTCTTGATTTTTATAAATAGTACTATAAGTTTGGGTTGATAGTAGGTAAGTCTTGTCCCAAGTAAAGCTAAATATTGAAAAGGAGATAGATTATCATATCATAGGAGGCCGGTTACTCTAAGTAGACTTTGTCTCACTACCTTTTCCTGGAGGTTGTCTTACCAATTCATACAAATAGTATATTTTGATTATCAAGATGTGAACATATATGTAATTGGTATTATTTATTATTAACTAATATATATATAACATATCTATTTCATTAAAATAGATTAAAAATTTATTTAAAAAAATAATTGTTTAAATAGTCAAATTCTAATATATTTTATATATTTTGTGAAGCAGTATGTCAAACCTCACGAAATTAGAGTTTGTGGCACTTGATATTTCGGGCAAAAATTATTTATCATGGATTTTAGATGCTGAAATTCATCTTGATGTGATGGGTCTTGGAGACACCATCAAAGCGGGAAACAATGAGTCCTTGCAAAATTGTGCTAAGGCAATGATTTTTCTTCGTCACCATCTCCATGAGGGATTGAAAATTGAGTATCTTACCATTAAAGATCCACTTGAATTGTGGACATGTTTAAAAGAGAGATATAACCACCAAAAGACAGTAATTCTTCGAAAGGCTCGTTATGATTGGATGCATCTTCAGTTACAAGACTTCAAAAGCGTGAGTGAGTATAACTCCGCAGTATTTAGAATTAGCTCTCAATTATTATTGTTAGAAAAAATCACTGATGATGATATGTTAGAAAAAACATTCTCCACTTTTCATGCCTCGAATGTGCTCCTACAGCAGTAGTATCGAGAAAAAGGATTTAAAAAATATTCAGAGCTAATTTCTTGTCTTCTTGTGGCTGAACAAAATAATGAGCTATTAATAAAGAATCACGAAGCCCGTCCAACTGGTTCTACTCCATTCCCCGAAGCGAATGCAGTAGCATCAAATAGTATTGAACATGGAAGAAGTTACAGTCGTGGCCATAGTTGTAGACGCGGTAGAGGTCAACGTACATATCGTGGTGGTTATGGAAACTCTTCTTATCAGAAACATAATATCAACCACCAAAAGTGGGAAAATAACGAGAAGAAAGAAAAAAAAAAGGAAAAAGAGTTTTAAAGAATTCTGAAAATGTATGCTACAGATGTGGTATGAAAGGACATTGGCCACGTACCTGTTGTACATCAAAGCATCTTGTTGATCTTTATCAAGTATCATTAAAAGAAAAGGAAAAAAATGTGGAAACAAATTTTATTTTTCAAAATGATAACATTGACCAAAGTCCTCTTAACATAACACATTTGGATGTAGCAGCTTTTTTTGAAAACTCGGAAGGAAGATGTGACTGAATGAAGATAAATTTTTGAATTTTATTATTATTACTTTTGATTATGTATATCACTTTTGTATGTTTGTTCTTAATGTGTATTACTTTTGTGTGTTTATTTTGGTGTATTTTTCTCATATTTATATATAAAATAAAGTATTTCTTACAAATATTTATTTTATTTTAATAAAGAAAATATAGATGTTCATTATCAAAATTTAGCTGGAATCAAGATCAAAGATGAAGATATTTGTTTTGTAGACAGTGCTACGATACATATCGTACTTACAAATAAAAAATATTTTTCTCACTTGTTTATGCAAGAAGCTAATATTAGCACAATATCTGGTAGTGCAAAACTTATTGAAGGCTCCGGAAGAGCTAATTTATTGTTACCTGAAGAAACAAAGATTATTATAAATGATGCACTACTATCTACTAAGTCGCGAAGAAACTTGTTAAATTTCAAAGATATTAAGAAAAATGAAAATTATATTGTTAGTTGTATTGCATACTAACATTATTATATATTTTTTACATATGTTTTACATGAGTTTAGGTAGAAAATATGATATAATTACTCATAATTAGATACAGATCAATTATATTTATATTACATATTATTTATGTATTTAAAATATTTTATTATAGATTTTTATATATTTATTTATATTTTTTATTTAATATCTGAAAAAAGATTGTCAATTATTTGTGTAAGTTAAAAATAATTAGGAACAGGTATAACCGTGCACTGCACAAGGCCCATTCATTGTTCACCAAAGCTATCACGTCGGCTCACGCAAAAGCATGAAGGTTGACAAATTGTGTAAATATGAAGAAAGAAGCTGGGTCAATTGGAAATTGAAAATGGGGCGTCAATGTGTATAGCAATAGCATATGGCACGATTGTAAATTGCTGGAAAATAGTTGGACTGACTGGAAGCAAATTGTGATGGCATGAGCTTGTAATTTAATGGAAAACCAAAGGTTAAAATGAAAAGAAGAAGACAAAATATGGGACGTGATTTGTGCTCAATGGCAAAAGGGTGTAAATAAGGGATAAATCAATGGCAAAAAGTTTGGAGAAGAAGACGAAAATTGAAAAGCAAATTGAATTAGAAACTGTGAGATAATATCTAGTTTGGATTGAATAAGGAGTCTAGAAAAAAAATATCAATATAAAGAGGTGAGGTAGTATTTTATTTATTCACTCATTGTTGGAGAATTCAAGCACTACTCTGACGGCTTCTCAGAGAAAAAGAAGAAGTAAAAGAAGGATTAGCAGAACAACAAAAAAATTGAAAATCAAGAACATGTGATATAATTTTTATTTTATTTAATTCTTTATTTAGTAATTTTTTAAATATGTTCGGCTAAATATTTTTATTTCTAGGATATAATTTAAATTGTAAGAACTTTTGATTTTTATTTTGATTAATTTATTTTGATGTATTATTTTATATTCTATGTGCTTAATGCTTTTTATTGATTGATCACCTATAAATTGAATTAAGATTATTGAATTAACTCGGGAGAGAGGTTCAATAATTGGATAATCAAAATATAGACCTATCTAAATTAATTGATCGAGAGGTTGTTAATTCTGTAGAAGGTTGCACGTGATTAATATTTTTAATGCATTAGTTTATTGATTATACGCCTCGGGAGGGGGTATTAGGCAATTTAATTGATAGGATTAAGACTTCTCGGGAGAGGCTTTTAATTATTTGTGCTATAACCTACAAGAACAAAATTCAGATTAATTGAAATAAATATTAAAAGTGAATACATGGTATTTTACTATCCTAGATTTTTAATTCATATATTTTTCAATTTAATATTTATTTGCTTTCAATTTGATTTTAAATTTAATTTAAGTTTTTAATATTTAATTTGATTTTAAGCCTTAATAAAATTGAGATTTAAGATATTAACCACAAACCATTCCCAGAGGACAATAATCCGATATTACTGAGTATATTACTATTGCGATCTTCTACACTTGCAATGATCCCAACACATATCAAGAAAATTAATGAAGGAAATATTGAATACCTTCATATTAGAAGTATGGTATCGGGTAAGAAACATGTATTAAAAAAATTACTCGTTTTTTCTTCTTGTTTATACTATACGAATATTACAACAATTGAGATAAATAATACAGTAAACCAGAAGTTTACTGATGTTAATGTTTTTAATATTTGGCATGACCGGCTAGAACATTCTGGTTCTATAATGATGCAAAAAATCATTGAGAATTCACATGGACATTTACTTAAGAACCAAAAGATTCTTAACTCGAGTGAATTTTTATGCGCTGCATGCTCTCAAGGAAAGCTTATTATTAGACCGCCACCAACTAAGGTTGGAATTGAGTCTCCTGCATTTCTAGAACATATACAAGGTGACATATGTAGGCTCATTCACCCACCGTGTGGACCATTTAGATATTTTATGGTTTTAATTGATGCATCTACAAGATGGTCACACATGTCTTTATTATCAACTCTTAACCTAGCGATTACGAGCTTACTTGCTCAAATAATACGATTGAGAGCTCAATTTTCAGACTATCTGATCAAGAAAATACGTCTTGATAATGCTAGTGAGTTTACATCTCAAGCTTTCAATGATTATTGCATGTCAATTGGGATTATTGTTGAACATCCTGTTGTTTATGTTCATATGCAAAATGGTCTAGCAGAATCATTTATTAAGCGCCTCCAATTAATAGCTAGACCATTGATTATGAGAGCAAAACTCCCTTTTTCTGTATGGGGATATGCTATTTTACATGCAGCAGCTCTTATACGCATCAGGCCAACAAATTATCATACCCTTTGCAATTGGCTTTTGGTCAGGAGCCAAATATTTTTCATTTGAGAATTTTCGGATGTGCGGTATATGTTCTGATTGCTCCACCACAACGCACTAAAATGGGTCCTCAAAGGAAGTTAGGTATATATGTTGGATATGATTTCCATCGATAATTAAGTATCTTGAACTAGTGACTGGAGATATTTTTAAAGCACAATTTTTTGACTGTCATTTTGATGAGAAAGTTTTTCCAACATTAGGGGGAGAAAATAAACAGCTGGGAAAAGAAGTAGATTGAAATGCTTCATCATTATCTCAATTTGATCCTCGAACAAAGCAATGTGAACGTGAAGTTCAGAGGATAATTCATTTGTAAAATATTGCAAACAGATTGCCAGATGCATTCACTGATCTTAAAAGAGTGACTAAATTTCATATTTCAGCTGTCAATGTTCCAGCTCGTATTGAAGTCCCTGAAGGACAACTGGTTGCAAATGAATCAAAGACGCGCTTTAAGCGTGGTAGACCAATTGGTTCCAAAGATAAAAATCTTAGAAAAAGAAAACGAGCAATTGATAAGGATGTCCAAATGGAGGAGGTTGATACTCCTGAAGAGATCAGTGACATAACTAACAATGAAACCCCATAAGAGGTACATATACCTGAAAATAATGAAGAAATATCAATCAGTTATGTCACCACGGGGATGAGATGGAACCGAAAAGAAAAGGTTGTTGATGATATCTTTGCATATAAAGTAGCGCTTGATGTTTTGAATGAAAGCGAGGATCTT